>PVJA010001176.1:0-18296 GCA_004027025.1 Myocastor coypus
AAAAAAAAAAAAAAAAAAAAAAAAAAGATGAAATGAGCTTTGGCAATGGAAAAAAAAAAGATAATGGAAGAGATCTGGTGCATTTGAAACAGTAATAAAAATATAATTTAAAAAATCATAAGAAGCTGGGCGTGGTGGCGCACGCCTGTAATCCCAGCACTCAGGAGGCTGAGGCAGGAGAATCAATGAGAGTTCGAGACCAGCCTGGGCTACAAAACTGAGCTCAAGGCCAGCCTGAACTGTACAGCAAGACCCTGTCTCAAAAAGACAAAAAAAAAATCATAAGAGATACATATTAATTTTATTATTTTTGGTCATCGTCACATCATATTTCATTTTTCTAAAGTAGATTATTAAAGTTGTAGTGTAGATGCTGGTAAGACACATAAAGAAAGTTCAAAAACAAAACATCAAGATAGCCAATGATATCATTTTAAAAACATAAAACTATTTAGAGAAACAAATAGCTATTTCTACTTAGCGTTAAGCCAAAAAGAAAGGAAAGGATGGGAAAGGGATGGAGGAGAAGGAGGGAGGAAGGGAGGGAGAGAGGAAGTCATTTTACAGTGTGACCAACTTTCAACAAAGAATATGATGTTAGATTATGTATTACCTTATTATGTATCTCTCAGTATCAATTTTTTTTTTGCAGGACCAGAGATTGAGCTCAACTTCTCAATGTTGAATTTTATTATATATTTCAAAGTCAAATTCTCACCCCAACGTATATTTTTAATGATAAATGATTTGTTTGCTGCTGTTAGTATTTTCACTTTCACAGACCGTAGTGCATTGTTTTTGAGTGTGTTGAACAAAATTAAACAAGAATGCCGCAAACAGTAATGTTGCCAAAAAAGTGCAGCTCACAAGAAAAGCTGACTGCCAGTGGCAGCCCACAGGCAGGATCAACACAGGGAGCACCCTGTCATCCTCCTGCTCCCATGGGTCTGCGTTATGGTTTGTGTCTATCTGCTCACCAAAGCCTCCTACAGTCATTTGGGAGGTATCTAGATGTTGTGATTAATTTGTGATCTAATTGTGACATGGGTGTGAGTGCTCTTGTGTGGGTTATCAGCATGCAATGCATGGAAGGGAGAGAGGCTGGCTAGCTGCCCCAGGCACTGCTCGTTCCTTTACTTTTTGCTCTTTTCTGCTGCCATGAACTTTTGCCCACTTCCATGTATCACTATGCCTCACAGCTGGCCGAGTATGAACTGAAATATCCACTAATTGTGATCTAGAAAAACATTTCCTTTCCCAATTCTAGGTGTTGGGTATCTTGCCCAAGGAAAGATAGAAATGTAGCTGAGGGGGTCTGCATCTCCTAAACTGCGTTCTTCAGAAAAGCACTCCTCCACCCTTGTTACAAAAGTGTAGGAGTCCTGAACGTGGAGACACTTACGAAGGTTAAGTGCTGTTATCATCCCCGTGGGGATCTGAGGATACATTTTTCAACTGAGGTCTCTTAATTGGCTGCTAGTGTGTCCAATTTACATCCACATGTGAAGATGAACCTGTGATAACAAATGCATAGTAATAGAATCAAATTAAAGTTTAGTTCGGTTTACTTTTCATTGCTGTAATTGGCATTCAGACCAAAGTAAAAAAGGGTTGTTTAACTTTTCAATATCGTCTCAGTTATTCTTGTCTCATTGCTGGGACAAATACCCAACACACAAAATGAAGGAAGGAAAGGTTTATTTAGCTCACAGTTACTAGAAGTTTCACTCCATACTTGGCTGGATCCAAGGCAGATTGGCACATGGTAGAGAGCAGCAGTTCATGGTGGCCAGACAACAAAAAACCAAGCAGCCAACAACAGACCAACAGTACAACAGAGAGAGAAAGGGAATCTGTTTCTGTCACTCTTATGTTACATTCAGGCTTTCTGCCTCAGGATATCCACCCCAGAGCACGCCCATGATCTCAGCACTACTCAGACCTATAATCTCATCCTTGGATCAGCCATAATCCCAGTAGATCATGAGTTAATCTCAGACTCTAGAAGTCCCCACCCCATGACTACATGAGGCTTTGGGGGACAACTAGACACAATCCAAACAAGTATTTAATGATATTCATTGCTTAAGATATTATAGTACAGTACACAGAAAGAGATGTTGATAGACTCTTGCAAGATAGTGATAATTGCTAGTGCAAAATAAGCTCACAAAATTACTTTTCCCCCCCCGCGTATCCTATGTTCCAGTGTTATTCTATGCACATTTTTATTATTTGACAACAGTTTTAATATGCTAATTAACTAGAATTAAACTGTCTAATCTTGTGAAAAATTACTGTTACTTATTATTCCAAAATTGGATTTTGCTTATTATATCCTCTTTTCCGCATAATATATTTTTAGCAAAAATTTCACAGAGGATGGAAATTCATACCTTCTATCTCACACATTCTGATTACTGGTTTCTTACCAATTGCTAAATTTGTAATTTTTTTGTAATTTTGTAAAAAATTACAGTTTTTTTCCCATTTTATAATTGGGAACTCTATCTTATGGTTCAGGTAATTATCTACAACTAAGCAATAGATTTGAAATGTAGTATTTAGAAACTATAAGAGCATTCCACTCATTATCCATTGTCTTCCCCAAGTACACCTTCTTCAGCAAAGTCCTATCTTCTAAACATCTGGAAAAGCTATTTGCCTAACAACAGACTCTGTCCCATTTTCTGTAATTGCTTTGATTCTGCTCCTAAAGAAATTAATTTAAGTGACTATCATACTATTCTGAACACAAAAAGTACCTCTACTATATATTTCTGGAAGAGAATGACATTTTTAATGAGACTTGTTGTCCCTTTCCTACATTTAACTTGCTGCCTGTGTTATCAGATAATATGACTAAGCTTTATTTGCTTTAATATCATAGAATTCGCTGATATGTTTCCATGCCAACTCTGAAACTCTCTCACTTTCATGGAAAGGCAAACTTCATATAGAACAATTTGAGCAGAGAATAAGACTTGCCTTTTTTACCCACCTCATAAGACTTGGTAAAAGATGCTGTGCTTATATGCTTAAATCCTTAAGTAATAAGGTCATCAACACATAATCTTCGCTCTTTTATAAACAGGAGAGATCACAAAAGCAGAAAAAATTAAAAGATGTTTCTGCAATATAGTTTTCACAATTACATATTAAAATCTATTAATCAAATAAAAGATCTCCACAGTGAACTACATCTCTTGCAGAATTACTATCAAATTACATAACACAATTACAATGAAGTGGCAGAGTTATTCCCATGGGAGACTGTACGATGGGAATAACTGTGCCTTTATTAATTATTTTCCAGAATCCAATACATGCTCTTGCCTGCTTACAAACTGGGAACCTGCTCAGCCTAGTTCTTTCTTCTGCTTTTGCTTATCTACTTCCCCCAGTTGCCAGGGTGACCATAAAGAATGACATGCCTACCAGTGTAAGATTTGGCAGACTATCATTGTTAGAAAGAGTAACCTGAAATATCAAACTACAAGGAAAGTCTTATGGTGTAAAGTGATTTCTGAGTGGAAAACATTAGAAATTAAATTGTATACAGAGTGGATGTATGGAGGATTTCTAACTGGTGGTGCACACACTGTACCCAGCTGAGTTAAGCTAGTGTGGTGCTGGGTGTGTGAGCTCCACCTGAGGATTGTTGCCAGCAGCATAAAGGCAGAAGAGGAGAAGGTGTTAAATTCTGTTAGCGATGCTATTTGGAGCCACTGCTAGAGCTGCTGGAAGCTGCTAGTACTCTTGGGCTGTTCTGCTGAAGGATCTTCTCCTGCTGCCTTTCCCGATGACCTTGAAGGAGCTCTGGTCCTCGTCTTGGGCATCACCTCCCGGCTCTGGTGGGTAAGATGGTGCACTGCTCAGCCTCATGAAACTTGTCACATTGGCTTTCTTAATGGGAACCCAGCTTTCCTCATCGCTGGAGGAGCTTCAGACTTCACTGCTGCTAAGGACAGCTGTGGTACTTTTGGGAGAGCTCTCGTGCTTACCTTGAGCACTGCTTCTTACCTCTAATTCAGATCCTTTAGCTTGCTAGCACAGATCCCTCATCCTAGAGGCATAGACTTTGTAGCTTCCACTTCTGACCCTTAGACCTTTCTAGCACAGATCTATAAAGCAGGCCTGCATGAGACTTATTGTGAGCTCTAGGCCTCTACTTGGAATTGTGGGAGTCATTGTTATGAACTTTAAGTTTTCATCTAGACTCATGCAGGATATCAGGATCCAAGCCCTTAGCTGGAGTCTTCGGTATTTATTATGTAGATAGATTTTTATGCATTTCTTGTTTATGATTCATGGTTTATACAGTATAAAATATTATTATAAAATGTGTACTGTATTATACTCTTCTCCTTGCAAAAAAAAAAAAAAAAAAAAAAATCCATGACAGGACATTAGCAATAATGTCCATGCAGTAGAATTCCATAGTATAAGAAATCTTCACTTTATCTGGAACAATCTAATCACTTGTATAAGAATTTGTTCTCTACGTTTCTAATGTTTAGTAACCCACACAGCCCTGACCTATCAGCATTCACCTTTGTTCCCACACTGTGGAAGCACAGCAAGGCAATCAGCGCCAGGACTCCTGATATCTGTCCTGAAGCGGAATCAACCTTGCCCGCAAATTCTCTTATCTCTGTCCGCTTCCCTCTGCAACAAGAGGCTTCATCTCTCTACTTCGTCTAGTTCTGGCACCATGATTGATCTATTTCTTGATTTAGTCTGAGCCTTTTAGAATTCTGATTAATGGCTCGTCTCATCCAACTACCTACACGATGCCATTAACCTCAGTCCTGACCTCAGTCACCCTCCTGGAGTTTTCTCATTCGCTCAGCTTCTTTACGAGGTCCAGGGAACCATCTCACTAATAAGATCCTGCTTAACATCTAAAGAGACCTCTCTTCTTGTGTCCTTTTGTTTGGTTGCTTTTTCTCTAATCTCATAGCTCTCACTCGCTGCAGCATTGTATTGTGTCCTTGCTTTGTTGGTCAAGGCTGTGTGGTTAGCGTGACTCTTCTTTACCTCTCACAGTCAGCCTCATTTGTGTACGCAAGCAAGATCTCACAGGCTTACAAGAAGTGATCATTAAATATTCACAAGCTTTACAAGTTGGTTGATAAACCATCAGTAATTTGAAATAGAACATGGTCAGAGTATTTATAGACCGGTAGTTGGAAGACATCACAATCAAAATTTTCTCCACACTGCCATCCAATCTCTCTACTCCACTCTCTGTCTTACCAGTTTAAAATTTCAACCTTAGTATTGTTTTCTGAGAGACACTCTGTGAGCAGAAATAAGAGAGTTTGATTTTAGCTTGTCACTGTAATCTAACATCCCCCAACAGGAATTTTAATTACCAGATTAACCTGAACTCAGTACTTCCTTCTTGGTCTTGGTTGTCTTTGTTGTTAGCAACCTGTCACAGTAAATTAAAAGGTTGAGAACCACTTACAGACTACATATCCTGAAGCAACTTTATTTTCTCACATTGAGGAAAGCAGAAGTCATCCAAAAGAGCTGTTGCCATCCTACCTTGGAGGTGACAATCCATTATATGTAACTATAGCCAGATGCATATAAACAATGAGAGCCTGTGGGCAACCGCACATTGTCTACATTCTTTTGTAAGCCGTCATATGACATATTTCTAAATAGATAGCAAAGACATAAACTGCCTAATCTTCAAATTCTAAGAAACTTTTTCTGGGTCTCTACACACAAAAAAGAAATTTCAATTTTAAAATCCTCACCTATTATTTTGTGATTATGATTTAAAAAAAAAAAAAAAAAAGAATCACAGAGACTCTAGAAATTGTGTTGACTTACCTACCCATAGAACTGAAAAAGTTATTTGGATGATTTTTCCTGAGGGGTTGAATTTAAATATTGTTCTCTAAAAGATGCTCGTCAAGTTTCTCCTTCAATATTGATCTTCACTGGCAAAGAGCAAACAGAGAGGGAGAAAGGGAGGGTAAAAAAGAGAAACAGAAAAAGTAAAATAAATGCAGAGATCCCTGAAGCTTAAGTAATGAGATTCTTTAAGATAGTGCAATTTCCCCAATTTGACACTTTAAATAAGATGTATATGCTGGTAGATGTCTCAAGCTTGAACTGATGAACGAGGGAGCATAATCCATCAGAAGAGTGTTCTCCGCAGACATTTTTCTGAATGAGCAATGTGCCAACCAGAATGTGGTAGAAAATGTTAATGGCTTTGAGGCTACACAAATTTGAACTTTATTGAAATGTGATAATAATGAGAGGGATTGTAAAATTACATACTGGGTGTTGGAACAGTAAGAACGTGGTGAGGAAGCAGCGTCAACCATTCATCATGCTGCCATGCAGAAGGACCCTAGGCGTTCAGCAATCAAGGAAGGGGCACCGCTAACCTTTCCCCTGCTGTGGCTTCTCACACGCCATAGCAGCTGCGGGACTTTGGCCTGACTTTAATAATGAAATTAGTAGCTAAACCAAGAGACAAGAATAGCCACAGGCAGCAGATAGTTCAAAAACCCATATTTCGTTGAGCTTTATGTGAACAGGTTGGTCGCACTTCCCCTTGTTGCTCTCCTCTCCTCTTCAGCACAAATTAAGAAAATCAACACTTAGGATGTGGGGCTAAAATTCTACCAAACCTTGAAAGTTAGTTCTTGTTACTTACAAAATGGTCATTTCCTACATGAAAACCAGAAAGAGACATTCTCTGCCTTTATGGTGTGTGTACGTTAATATTTTATAGTGGAGCTCATTTCTAGCCTGTAATACAGACATCACAAATGTTCTACAACTTTTAACACCTAATTAGATTACCATCATGTTACATTTTTGTGGTACTGAGTAGCAGTTTCACCTGGAAAGCACTTTTAAACATCTATTCATAGTTATACATTTAAAAAAAATTCACCATCAAACTGTGTTGCCTTTTGAATAAAAAGTACATTAATCATTTAGGTAACATCATCATATTCCACAAAATTATAATTAATTGATCTTTAGTAGAAGCTTATATGTTTTGGCTTAGTCAAAAATTTTAAGGAGTGATTTGTTGTTGAGATGTCGATCATAGACAAAAATGGGGAATATTTTTAGTCAGATGGGCCAGGTTAAATTTCAGTTTCTATTCTTTTCTTGTAACGATATCAGCATCACTTTCAGCTACCCATTATTCACCCTCACAAAAGTGTTAAGCTTCAAAATGAACCTTGCCATTTATCTCCTGTGCTCACTTAACAGAAATAAATGCGGTCAACACCTTCCACCCCCAAATGATAGTAGATGGAGTGTCAGCATTACCATCACCTTGGTAACGTGTCTCACGGACTGTCTGAGAGACTTGGTCAGTCAGCCTTTAAATACGCTGGGCAAAAAGTGTGTCTTGAGTACTCTGAATCGAGCATAGAAAATGGGGTTTACCTTTGAGGAACAATTTGATTTGTAACATATGACAGAGTAGAGAGACAGAACTCTTGAAATCAGAGAAAACTGCTGATTGGAACTCCTGATTATCTATTTCTATAATAGTCTTTTATTATGGAATAATGGGACTGCTTCGTTCATGATCACAGCCCTCAGCATCAAGAAACTGAAGCTGCATTCAGGCTTCCTGCCTTCTTCCGGCATGAGCTCAGACAGATAGGAGAGTGGCTCATGAGAACGACTACCTTGAAGAATGCACAGTAAATTTTAATTTTTACTCCTATTTTTTAATCATAAGTAGACAAATAGACCGAAGTCCATATTGTGTCGGAAACCTGATGAAAAGCGCAGCTACAGGTCAGCTTTATGAAATACATAACTACTCACTCATTTAGAGCAATATGTGCTGAAACTTATATCTCTGTTTACATCTTGAGGTTACGGAAAAAAATTATGTATCTGTTTGAGCCATAACTCAAAGTATTGAAAAAAATATCTTACTAAAGAAATCATCCAGTTTCATATATAATTACAGTGAAGACAAAAAAAGACGTCCTAGATTTGATACAAGCACCAAAAGCAAAGGGATTATGAAGGGATCTAATTAACAAGTACTAATATATTTATATTTATATGTGTTTTAAGAAATTTACAAGTATTAAATCACTCCATCTTATAATACTCAGACGGTATAGTTATTATTATACCCACCTAACGGGTAAAAAATATGACATAGAGAGTCATAACATGATTTGCTTGGAAACAACATGTAGCAAATTTCAGAATCCTCATTCAAATGTAGGGACTTGGGCCACAAGAGTCATGCTCTTGTGCACCTTGTTAGAATCGAGATGCAAGCTGCCTATGGTTGGTGGACCTTCGGTCAGTGATTTGTTGACAGATACTCAGTTTTCCTAGAAGCACAGGCAATGGTCTTGTTAACATAAGGAAAGTTGTTACAATGGACAGAATATTACTATTTTTTAAGATGGAAGTGTACTTCACTTCCACATGCATAGACATTTCAATGTGTGCTTTGTGATTTGAAAACCGAGGATCAAAGAAATTAAGTATGTTTCTCAACATCACACTGCCAACACATTCATTCTAGGCACCTCTCTAAAGTTCTTCTCTTCCATACTACCCCATTTTCTGAACAGTTTGTGGGACTGGCTAATGTAACTTGTAGGGTGTTTTTTGGGAAATGACTTAAACTTAGATATTTTGCTTCTTTTATACCCTCTAGCTAGGCAATATCTTTGAACTTGTCATTTCTTAAGAGGGTTTGTTAATAGCAGCAAGTATACTCATTGTAAAACCATGTGGTGAGACTGGAGAAACAAGAAAATAGACAAATGCTCAGCAAATTCTACAGAGGATAGTAATGTGTCATCACATATGAAGACTCACCAGTTCAGCAAATTACTGTTCTCAGCAGTTCAATTAAACAGTGGAAAATTACAAAAAAATTTTTTTGAATTTTTTGGGTCAAAGCATCAACTGCTGCCTTTGACTGCCATTAGCATAAAATGCCATGCTGAAACTCAATCAGCTACATCAATGGGGTATTTAATAGTACTTGGCACATGCTAATTGCTTCACACTCTCACTATCTAGATATTACGCTATGTTTTTGGTCTTCTTTTCTCCTCGATTTTCTCTCCTTGTAATAGCTGAGTAACTAAACATTTTATTTCCTATAGTGATGGAATTGCTTCCCTAGATTAGCACTAATCTAAGGTGTGTACATAAGCCCTACCATCTTCTAAACCATTATTGGATGTTTGTTTAGCTTTAACAGATGTCATGGCCAAACATTTTGACCAAAATATACTGAAATCACTCACTGACACAACATACAGCTATTTGCTATTAATTTTAGTAAATAGCTTAAATATGAATAGTATTTTGACCCATAAAATATTGTCTAAAAAGTGAAAATCACTCTTTTTTTCAATATGGACAACAGTACCTTATTTAACATTATTATTGGTAAGTCATGTGTCTCACATCTTATTATTTCTGCCAACTAGATTTTATGCTAGTATTTTGATTTCCTCATTATAGAAAATTTTGAGACTAGCCATTACAGACTTGTAAGAACACAATTACTCTACATATTATCAATGCATAAATATGAATTAGGTACATGGGCATCATCTCCTTTAACGAATATCATCTGGTAAAATTCCATGATGACATTCAAAGTAAAATCTAATTCAGAACTCTTCAGGGTTCCTTAACATTATGAATTCAAAGTCTCACATGTGAAATAATCTCTATCTATCTATCTATCTATCTATCTATCTATCTATCTATCTATCTATGTATCTATCTATCTATACATCTATCTATACATCTGTCTGTCTGTCTGTCTGTCTGCCTAACTATCTATCTACCTACTATACAGCTACATTTGCTGTAATTTTCTCTTTTGATTTCTCTCCTCCACCAGTTTCCCCAAAGCAAAGTTAGTCTGTCTTTCTTAGCTCTTAGCTCCAGGACAGAAATTCAGCAAATTAAAAAATGGGGTGAAGATGGGAGAGAAGAAGTGTAGTCTGTGATTTTATCCTCATAATCCTTGGTATTCAACATAAACTAAGAAGACAGCAGACTTCTAAATTAAGAATTTTTCAGCCTTTGTTGGCTCGCCTTCCATTATCTCTAATATCCTTGCCAAAATACAGTTCAAATTCAATTCCATTTACTGAAGTGATTCAGATGGAAAAGGTTGAGGGAGGATTGAAAGAGAAGGAAAAGCAGGGAAAACAAAACATGAGAATCTTGGATGCCAGCAGGCCTTTTGTAGTGAATGTGGTACATTATGAATTCTGGGCAGAGATTTAGAGCACAAAATCCTCTGGGAGAACTTTAAAACCCTCTGCTATCTGAGCTACACAGCCAAACTAATAGAGCTGAAGAAGCTCACAGAGATTTCTCCCTGCCCAGGGAAGTAGAAAATTGCAAGATAATTCCCATGAGTCTGAGGATGTCATAAATGTGTCACTGAGACCTGCAGGGCACAAAATGTCAGCTTTGCCAATCATAAGAAATGCAAGGAAGATGTTCCTCATTTGGCACTCTGGTGCAGTGTGGACACTGACTCATGGACTCAAAAGATCCCCCATGAGTCACTGCTCTCAGTGCCTTTCAGTCTAGCTGACTGAAGATGTAAAGGAAAATACAAACCAGTAATAGAAAAAGTTAAGAGTCCTTAACAGATTTAAAGTGTGTGGCCTGAGATTTGTACTGTTCCTCATATAATCAGAGATGTTTGTTGTCCTCTGTGCTATGTATTGTCCTTACATTTGTCATGGTAGATATTTTAAGTGTCAATATTCTATTTTCTTTATTTCTCCTTTTCTGCTTTTATAACCACCTTTTTCTAAAGGATGTACAAACATAAGAGTCACTATGTCACAATGACACAGCATCCCTCTTCCCCCATAGTATGGTCCTCTGTTTCTCAAATGCACACACCTAGGATCAGAATAGGAAGATTGTACAAATGCATGGCAGTAAGTGTATGGATGGGCAGACCTATCCCCATCTTTTATCTTGACCCTTATGCTGCACCTGTATGGCTGGAAGTGTCATTTATCCTCCTGATAGGACTTTGGTTCTAGCTATTTTCTTTCAGGGAAATAAGGACATCTCCCTTAATTTTCTGAGTAAAACTTTTCCCATTTGCTCTTTTCCTGTACTTCTGACTCCAACCATTAATTTCTAATCTTCTCCCGTGTGCTTCCTTGAACAGGAAGCCAGCAAAGGGTCATGCATACATTACACAGAGGATTGGCCCTTACTACAGTTCCGTGAACAAAGACTCAGAGCACCGTGAGACACTCAGGTAGACAGGATGCCTGCGGAACAAGGAAGAACTTGGGGTTTATGAAGGTTTAGCTTCAAAAGCAAGCCTAACTGACTTTCATGGCCAATCACCATTCCTCTGTAGTTTCCAAAACAGTTAATACCTTCATCAAGCTATTTTCTTTTTTGAGATTCATTTGCATGAAGTAGACGAAGGAAGAAATTGAAGATTTTTTCCTTATAAGCATTACTTTGCTAAAAAGGTAGAAAGCTGCTCCCCCAGATGATTAATATGAAACTAAATAAGTATAAATATATGTTTGGCCAAGAAGTGTCAAGGTCGGGGTCCAGACAGGTGACAAAGTGCCACCCTGTTCCCACAAGTCTCTGACTTAGGTTTTAGTGCTTCAGTAGCAAACTGACCGTGCCTTGTGTGGCTATCCAGGCTGATTCCTTACATGTAGGATCTGAGATTTATTTTTATTAATCTGGACTAAGCCCCACAGTAGAACACAGTCCTTCAGGACACATAGTCTAAGCACATTGTAATCCATTACCTTTCATTGTTAAGTCCTTTATGCTCTTATGTGGAAGCCCTTTGAGATATTAATTTATTTTCATAGCCATGATTTATGTAATAGAGTTGCAAAGTACAGTGAGGAATTTGAGTTTCTATGATCAAAGAAAGGACTGATATTAATTCCCTTTTGGCTTGCTAAGTATAGGCGCTTATGGATTAAACTGAAGCACAGCAGACCAGATTCAATATTGCTATTACCACCAAATGGTGCTACAAATGCTTATTTTGGAGGAATTTAATTGTACAGAGTTGAGCTTAAAATCAAGGCTAAGATTCTTACATTTCCTCATTTTTGTTAAGCCTCTTTCAGAGGTGATAGGAAAATAATACATTCTAATCCAAATTATCTTTATTCTTAATTTATTTTAGGCTAGTACTCAAAAAGCACTTATATTTCTGTGAATCATTTTCTTCTAAATATATGACATGAATGAGACCATTATCTAAACTCTGAGATTTCTCCCTAGCATAACTTTCTATTATTCTGCTGATTAATCCTGTAACTTACTAAATATTGTCCAAGACTCTCAGAAGACAAACCTGATTTACTTTCCCATTCTATATAAACCCACCATTTTTGTAAAATCTTTGAAAGCATCCAAACCATAAGGATCCCTATAATAAAGCATTTTCAACGATTGATTAATCATATCAATGTATATGCTTTCAGAAATTGTCTTCAAGATTAAATGTCATTATATCTATTGTTGTATTTATACATTTGTTGACCACTGAACATCTTTAACCTTCTGCTGCTGTTTTAATTGGGCTCTTTCTGTATCACTAACTGAATTTTTTGTGTATTGTTTCCTAACCCCATTTTTCTTATAGGTCTCCCATTCTTCTGTTTTCAATTGAGTTTTAATTTATATAATTAACATGATTATAGATTTCCTTAAGCTTGTTATGAAAAGATTAATACAGATCTCAGGAACTCTGCACATTTTCCCAAAGGTAATATCTTTAAATACATAATATCAGAAATAGACTCATGACACAGAATATTTTCGTCAATACAAGAATAATGGATGCAGAAATTTTTTGAGCCACACCTTCATTCCTCTTTCTGGGACCACATCTTTCATCCTTTATTTTTTATTTTTATTTTTTTTTCTTGTTTCAGAACTTTTATTTGTTTGTTTATTTATTTTTATGGCCGACTCAGCCTGCCCTGAGGGCAGGGCTGGCCCAGCGTGTGGTGCCGGGGATCAAACCACTGTCCCTGAAGCCGCCTAAACTTTCCTAAGCAGGTACTTTAGAACACTGAGCCATCCTGCCGGGTCACACATCTTTCATCCTTGAAAAAATTAACATGTTTTATTTTTTGTAATTTTGTCATTTCAAAAGCCCAATATGAAAAGGAATCACAGTAGGTAACTTTGGAGACAGGGTCCTTCTTTTACATAAGAAAATACTCTGGAAATTCTCTTAAATTGTTTCATGAACCCACAGTTCTTTCACTGTGGTGCTGACTATTCCATCTAGGAGATGCATCCTTGTGTTGTTTAACCCTAAGCAGGCCAAAAGACATCAGTGCTCATCACACTGCTGAGTTTGAGTTCGCATGAGCAAAGCCATTGTGCACATTTGTGTTCAGGTGTTTTGTGAGCAGAAGTCCTCAGGTTCTAGCACAAATCAGACAGAGTTGTACAGTTTCAAGATGTGTGCAAGTTGTATATTTGATTTAATAAAAAAACCACACTCAACAAAAAACTCATCCAACTATGATTATCTGAAGTCACATGTGATTTAACTTTGCAACTAGCAATGTGTGAGGGATTGAGTTCTGTATCATATTCCCATCATTTAGACTTGTCGTTACTCTTAAATTTAGATGCCCCAATATGTGGATAGCAATATTACATTAAAGCTTTACTTTGCATTTTGTGAAAGACTAAAACATTGAACATCTTTTCACATGCTCATCTTTGTATTTGCTTCTCTTTCACTGAAATATCTCTTCATATATTTTACCTGTTTTCTTATCAATTTGCTTCTGTTGTTTAGCTATGAAATGGTATTTAATGGTCCAAAATTTGTAATTTTGTTGAAGTACAATTTTTCAATTTTTTCCAACTATACTTTAGCATTAATTCTAGGAACGATTTGTTTACTCCTGGATAATAAAGATTTTCTCCAATCCATTTTATTTTACTATATTTGTGTTTACTTGGCACAGGGTCTCACTACACAATCCAGACTGTAGTGATCCTCCTGTCTCAGCCTCTCCAGCATTGGGATTACAGACTATGCAATCACGTGGCCCACTCAGCATGTTCCAAGTTTTGGGTCCAGCAGAACGTGTGGTACTAGGATCAAACCCAGGTCCTGGAGATTTTCCAGGCAGGTGCCTAAATGGGGAAGCTATCTCCCCTGTACTCAATCATTTTTTTGTTGTTGTTTGTTTGTTTGTTTTAGCACTATTTTTGTTTTTGTCTCACATCTAAATTTGTAATCTACTTCAAACTAATTTTTTAAAATGTATTTAGTACAGGGTCTACAGGTTCTAACTGCACAGATCAGACTCATAATAATCCTCCTGTCTTTAGCCACCCAAATGCTGATATTACAGGTGTGCACCAAGATGCCCAGTATCAGTCGCCTTCTCACTGCACTATGGGGGCGGGGCTGACAAGGCACACTGAGGATGGAGCCTAGGTCCCTACATCTGCCTAAGGAGGCACTTTAATCTACTCAGCTATCTAGCCCGCCCTCACTTCAAACTAATTATGTATAAAATATGAAAATTAAGTCAAGAAGTTTCTTTCTTTGTCTTTCTCTTTTCGTTCTTTTTTTCTATATAAATTATATTGCATCAGTAACATTTTTTGAAAATACTAATATTTGTGGTAGATCTACTTTTTTAAAACTGTATATCTGTTTTTTAAAACTTTCTTAAATATTCATTAAGAAGACATATGTGGCGACTACACTTCTAGATATACTATCTGGGTGTATGTTAGTTACCTCTTGCTCTTAGTTAGAACATTTACATCTATTTTATTTTTCCTTTTCAAAATTATTTAGCTTTGAAAAAGCTCTTTTGTCTTTCATTAAAAATTTTTAATAACTTTGTCTATGGTTGAAAAAAAGCTTTTGAAGAAATTTTTATACAAATCACATATTTGTATATAAATGGAGAGCTTTCTCATATTTACTATATTGAGCTTCTTATTCTGTGCCCTTATATTTATTCAGATTTTATTTTATTTCCCTCACAGTTGTACAGTTCTCAATATACAAGACATAGTCAAGTCTTTTAAGATTTATATCTATGGTGACTGTTAATGCTGATACATCAACAAATTAAACACTTTTTTCAGTGCCATGCATTTTTAACAAAATATTTTTGCTTTGGTACCTGCCGATCATATTCTGCATGTCCTGAAAGTGTAAGATAAATTAAACTGTTCTTTTCTATTGTGGATGTTAGGTACTGTGTCTGTCTGACTGATAAGAATTCTAATAGAAAGTTGGTGCCAGACAAGTGAAGGCATCACTGTGACTACCTCAGATCAAATGGTTTAGAATCCATTGCAACAGGCATGAAATCATTTGGAGAAGATGGCTTGAGAACATCTAGAATAGGCAGGTAGTGCATGATATGGTGAGAAGTCACTGAACTAGAATGCTTACAGGAATTCTGACAGGTGCCAGATGGTTCCCCCTGGGAACCATGAGCATTTGGATGCACTACCATGTGAATTATACTTTGACAAAATATTTTATTTTATTTCATTTTATTTATTTATTTATTTATTTATTTATTTATTTATGTTTTTTTGAGACAGGGTCTCGCTATGCAGTTCAGGTTGGCCTTGAGCTCACTTTTGTAGCCCAGGCTGGTCTTGAACTCTCACCAATCCTCCTGCCTCAGCCTCCCAAGTGCTGGGATTATAGGCGTGAGCCACCACGCCCGGCTTGACAAAATATTTTATATTTTGTAGATTTCTAGCACTTTAGGATTTTTAGTTGAAGGTTCAAAGACAGATTAGTCCGGCAGAGCAAATTTCAAACAGCTCAGCATTCAGGCAGTAGCAGGGATATTGCTGCTTGTTATTAACTGAATTTATAATAACAATTTGGGATCAAAGCAGAGCAAACGAAGTTTTTGATATATATAAATTTAGACCCAGAATTAACTATGTATAAAGTTGGGGCCTAAGACCAGTTGATACTTCAATTTAGTAGTATTGAAAAGTAAACAAATACTTTATATTTTTATTATTAAATACAATACATCCTAATATTAAAACAGAAAATAAATTAAAATGATAGAGAATTTCACTTGAAAAGGTAATATGAGCTTCACAGTATTTATTGTAATACATAATGTTATATTACACCAGTTCATATTATCATATACAAGCATGTAAAATTAGAAGAAGAAAGAGAAAAGAAAGAAATGTATAAGAAATTAAGAAAAGAAAAAATGCAAGCAATTGAGAAAAGGAGCAAAACAAACAGTATCATTTGTTTCTTTCCACAGAGCAGCAGAAATGCACAGCACAGTTGTCCAAACCATCCTGCTTAAATACATAGATCTATCTCTTTCCCCAACTCCCTCTCCTATCCTTCTCCTCAACTTAGTAGCTCTTTCCTTTTGAATGAGTTCATTCCCTTTTCACAGTATGCATTGTACCCTTCAGATCCTATTTTCTCTCTCTGGTTCTCACACTAAGGAGATAATATCATGTTTGTACAAACAGGTCTGATTTTTTTTTTCACTTAAGAGTATGTTCTCTGGATGCATCCATTTGCTAATAAAAGACTCAGATTTAATCTTGTTTTCATAGCTGAATAATACTCCATTGTGTAAAAATATATCTTCTTCATGCATTCTTTACTTGATGCACATCTGTGTTGTGTCCTGGATTTAGCTATGAAAAATTGCTTTGTTACAGAAATAAGTGCATAGATAATGCTATGACATGCTCACTGGAAAAAAAGACAGCTTCCTTAATAAATGATATGAAGAAAACTGGATTCCCATATGCCAAAGCCTAAAACTAGACCCATGCTTGTGACTTTGCACAAAGTTGTAGTCAAAATGGACCAGAGATTTAAATATTGAAACAGAAGCACTAAACCTTCTGGAGGAAAATATAGGTATAAATCTTAAAGACATAAGAGTAGGTAGAGAGTTCATAAACAGAAGCTAAACTGTATGGAAATGCTTCAAAGAATCAACAATTGGAATTTCATCTTTTAAAAAGTTTTGGTACTTCAAAGTACATCTCCAAAAGAGTAAAGGGAAAACCCAGAAACTTGGAAAAAATTATTACTCTCTCTGGCAAAGGCCTTCTATCCATAACATATAAAGAATTAAAAGAAATCAGGTCCCCCAAATTCAAAGATGCAATCCAAAAATGTGAATCTGAGATCAATATATACTTCTGAAAGGAATATAAATGACAGGTAATATATGAAAAAATATTAAACATATTTGGTCATTTGAGGAATGCAAATTAAAATAACATTGCGGTTTCATCTCACCCAAGAAAAAATTAACTATCATCAAGAAGTCAGCCAATAGCAAATGCTTTCAGAGCTAGGTAGAGAAAGAAACCCTTCTGCACTATTGGTGGGAATGAAAACTGGTACACTCACCATGGCAATCAGTGCACAGATTCATGTAAAAGTTAGGGTTACACATCCCAAGACAGCTAATCCTACCCTGAGCATTTTTCCAGAAGAACTGAAAACAAACATTTACTATAGGCATAAGAAGAATGATTCCTTGGAAGCACCTCAGGAATCAGCAAGGTATTCTTCATATCATGCTCAAGATTGCAAAAGTGTAAACCTTAGTATTTAATAAGAAAGACACTGGACACTTCCTGTGGAAGGGACTGCTCTAGGTAGTTGACTCTTCAGTATGATTTTATTGTGCTTAGATATTTAACACTCAGAACCAGTTGCAGCTGTGATTAAATGTGGCCTCACTACTGCACAACCTGGAAGCCAACCTTGGAATTGTCCAGATGACCCTAGTTTTACTGGAGGGCCTAAAGTGAGAGTCATGGTGTAAGGACGGATTCAACCCAGATTTCAGGGAAATTTCTGAAAGGACAAGCAAGAAGTCCCTGAAAGAGTAGTGCATGAATCTTTGAGAATACAGCCAAATAAGCAGTGCAGACCATTAGAAGTAGAAGATGCCACAATCATGAAATATCTGTGTGGGAAACCTCAGGTCAAGAGTGGAGTCAGCCTGAGAGAGAGGTCATATTGGCAGCAACCATCCAGCCCAAGGTGTGGCGCTGCCAGTATGCTCAGTTTGGAGATTTTTTCTCTTTCATCTTGTTTATTAATTTCTAATTTAATTCAATAGTATTAAAATGTACATTCCACATATTTCAATTATTTTAAATTTTTGAGGTTTCTTTTATGACCCTGGATGTGATATATCTTGATATACATTCTATGGATGCTTGTAAGGAATATTTTGATTGCTCAGTACAGTGTT
>PVJA010001176.1:18396-134961 GCA_004027025.1 Myocastor coypus
ATATATATATATATATATATATATATATATATATATATATATATTGGTGAGTTGTTCTATTTTAGGCCTGCTTATTTTAGGCATACCAAAATATTTATCCAACTAAAATTATATAGTTATCTACTCTTTCCTTTTTGTTTCCTCATATAACTGTAGTTCTATTTTTGAAGCATATACATTTAATATAAACATGCTTTCTGTACCTTGGTCTTCTATTTTTGTCTATTTGATAATTTTCTTCACTGGGAAGTCTACTTGACATTGTATTACATTGCTCAAGTTTTTCTTTAGATTAGTATTTTCATGGCATTGGAATTTCAATTTTTCTTAATTTCAGTCTGTTTCTATTATTATATATGACACAAGACTCATAGAAAGCATATGCTTGAATAACTTTTTTCTATTACTAATTCTCTCAATCTTTGTGTTTATCTGTTATCCGGAGTATTTAAATATAAGAAATTATTACTGCACACTTACAGCTAAGTATGCAGTTGTATTTTGGCTTTCTATTTGCTGTCTGTATTATTCATTTCTATGCTCTCTCTTTTCTCCTCCCTGTGCTTATATAAAACTTTTATATGTCTATCTGTTCATAATATTTTTGAGTGCATCTCGTTATATAGCTCTTTGAGTGGGAATAGGTTTTTCTGTTTACTGTTGGGTAAGAGTGTAAGTTTATGTTATACCTACATCATTTTGACCAAGGTTTCTTTCATAAAAGCTAATGGTGAAAGTCAGAGCATCTGAAGAGGTGTCTTGTGATACAAGTAAGTGCAGTAGAGAATCAGATGGAAATGAACATTAAATTTTCTATCTTAAGATTTAAATTATTAGAGACTCAAAATTTTATCAGGTAAAAGGCTAATAAATTATAGAAACTCTTAAATGTCAAAAATCAGTGCTATGGTTTATGTCCAGTTGTCCACCAAAGCCTCATGCAGTCATTAGGTAAGGCTTCTAGAGTTTCTGATTAATTCATGATACAATGCTGGGATTATGGTTGGGAGTGATACACACATCCTGGAGTGGGTAGTCTGTATACAATATAAGGAAGGCACAGAAGTTTGCTAGGGGCCACAGAAATTGCTCCTTCCTTTGCTTTTTGTTGTTTTCTACCTCCATGAACTGCTACCCTCCTCCACATACCACTCTGCCAAATAAGTATGGACTGAAACCTTCACCAAATAAACTGTTCTACCCTTCATTCTAGGTATCAGATATTTTATTCCTGCAACAAGAAGAAGTAACTGACACAGAATTTGATCCTGCTGTGTTGTTGCTGTGACTACATCTGACCATGTGATATAAGAGCCTTTGGGAATGCTTTATGGGAAGAGTTAAAAAATATTTGGTGATATTGACTGAAAGAGAAGCACTGGAATGCCTTCAACTATTCTATATGGAAGATTCTGGCCAGAGCTCAGAAGAACAAAATGCTGATAGAAATCTGTCCTGTAAAGACCAAGCTAGAGAGGTTTCTGCTGATTATATAGCTGCACTACTTGTTGAACTCCAGATGATATGTGCATAGCATGGTAGAAAGTTTGTATAAATTTTGCTGTTGTTCAGAGATTTTTGCCCAAGTCTAAGATTCAGTATGGTGGACAGATTCATTTGTAGAAGAAATTTCAAGGTGGATTAATTTTGAGACAGTGGCGTATCTCTTGTTGGTGGCTTTTAGTCAGATTTATGTTGAGAATCAAGAGCAAAGAGCCTAAACGAATGATTTAAAATGTTGTGAGTTTGTCCAGAAAGGAAGTGCCAATAAAGCTGTGGACTGCAAAGAAAGAGCTGAGAGGATCTTTGGAGAAAAGGAACAGACTAGTGAAGATGCCCTGAAGGCATCAGAAGAAGCAGCAAGTCCTCACCCTTTGCAGTCTCAATACCGCAAAAGTGAGAAACTTTGCAGAGAAAGCCACTGAGGCCCATGTTTCAGAATGGAGCCAGTAGCCGCAACATGTTCCAGAATGGTACCAGCATAGAGAAGTTGTTCCTTGGAATCAGGTTGAGTGATTAGCAATACAGGCACTCAATCCCTACAATGAAGAGAGAAAAAAGCCTGGCTACTACTCCAGCTTGCAGCAGAACTTGACATCATCCATGTGGCACTGGTTTTAGGTACATGCAGAATGCAAGATTTATGAGGTTGTGGCTTCTACCAAATTTGATATTAAGGACTAGGAAGTGAGACAGTGTGCCCCTTGGAGGGCTGTGCATGAAGCAGAGTGATAAGCCTAGTGTCAAGTGGAAAGTCCTGAAGTTTGGAAAAGCCAATAATATGGATCAGCTCAGAAAAGCTTCAGGAAAAGAGCAAAGCCGGCCTAAGGAAAAAGTCATGGGAGCTATAACCACCAAGGGAGCCATAGAGGTGGAGCCACATGGAGCTCACAATTTGTCACAGTTTGCTTTGGATGTTCTATTTGGGACTTTAAGACTTAATGTTTGTAGGATGATGTTTGCATATTTTGGAATGGTAATGTTTATCTTGTGCCATTGAATGTTGGAAGTGTTTAACTTTTCATTTGAACAAAGGCTCACAGGGAAGAGTTTGCCTTAGATCTAGGAGGAGACCTGGACTTGTACTTTTCAGCGAAGCTGAAACTGTTAGAACTCTGTCAACTCTTAAATATTGACTAAAATGCCTTTCTACTGAAGGATATGCATGAGCGTTTGGAGGTCAGGGGTGGAATATTATGGCTTGTGTCTAGTTGCCCTCCAAAGCCTCATGCAGTTATTGGTGACAGCTTCTAGAGTTAGTGATTAATTCATGATTCAGTGCTATGATTATACGTATGAGTGTTACAACCACCCTGGGGTACATAATCTGTATACAATATAAAGAAGAGAGAGAAAGGATTGGTAGGGGCCACAACAGGCTCTTCTCCCTTTGCTCTTTGCTGTGTTATATCACCATGAACTTCTGCCCTATGCCATGTGCCATCTGACTTAGAGCCACTCAAGTATGAGTTGAAACCTTCATTAAGTGTAATTAAACTGTTCTTCCTTAATTTTAGGTGTCTGATATTTTGTTCCAGGAGTAAGAGCAAAATAATTGAGACAAGTAGATTTGAGCTTTTCAGAATAGGCAAGGTGGTGAGGAAAGGACTTAACACACTTAGTACTTAACACAGTTAGTACAAACATCACTCAGATGTACGAGAAATTTTTAAAAATCTTTAGCAGCTCAGCACTTATTTAATTCTATTCTATTCTATTCTATTCTATTCTATTCTATTCTATTCTATTCTATTCTATTCTATTCTATTTTGCCAATGGGAATTGAACTCAGGACCTCACAGATGTCACACTGCCATTGTTCCACTGAGCTATATCCTCAGCAAAATATTTTAATTAAAGGAAGAACCCAAGCCCTGCAAGAACTAAAGCTAAATTATATAAAGTTGATAAAAGACATTGCTAATTGAAGATACCCAAAGCACTGTAAACATCTAATAAATAACTGTATAACAGAGAGACAAAGCTGAAATTCTTACATTGATGAAAATACATGTATCTTATTTATACACTGTTAATAAGATAATAACTGAGAAAAAAATAATTATTAATGAAAGACAAAAAGATCTAATGTAAGGACAACTTGAGTTCTTGTGGCTTAAATTGAGCAGATAGAAAGAAATTCATGTAAGATTTTTTTTTTTAATTTTAGGGATGAATCTACAGGGTGGTCAGGGTCTCCCTATATATCAGACTCCTAGTGATCCACCTGTTTACTGCCTTCCAAGAGCTGGGATTACACGTGTGCATCACCATGCGCTGTATCAATTGCAGACTCAGCATGCCCTTGGGGGGGTGACACCATCTTGGCAAGCCCAGAGATTGAAATCCCAGCCCCTCCTTGCAGGCATTTTAATCCGCTGAGCTATTTGACTGGTCTTTAATTCAAGATTTATTGCAACAAATTTTTTATGACATGAAAAAGCTAATCTTCAGAATTAAGTATGTCCTATTTTCAGAACAATGAATTAATATGGATTATTTAATAAGTAAGTTGAGCTCGAAAACTTCAAATTAAAAAAAAAAAAAAAAAAACTTCTGGCATCTGGCACAAAGACAAAATCATCCTAAAGAGACTATAACCTCTTTTAAGAAAGTAAAACCTCTTTTAAGACTTCTACATACTAAAATTTAATAACATCATTATGTAAAAAAAAAATTAATGACTATAAAGTTTGACCAACAAATATAGAATCTACTAAAAATGCAAGTCTGACCCGCGCGGGTCAGCCCGTGGGTTCTCACCTGGGGAAGGAGCAGGGATTAAGACAAAGACAGGACAAGATACACGAGAAATGGAGACAAGACAAGATTCTGATCAAGTCTCGTAGGGGCTGGGGAGATAGCTCCAAGGCACAAGTGCCTGCTAGGCAAGTGCAAGGTTGTGAGTTTGAACCCCAGTCCTGAAAAAAAAAAAAAAAAAAAAAAAAAAAAAAAAAAAAAAAAAAAAAAAAAGTCTCGTTTATTGAAGAAGTGAATGGGGTTTAAGTAAAGGTAGCAGGGGAAACGGAATCTGAATCAGCAGTTACCTTGCAAACAGGGGAGGACTTAAGACACAAGGAATGCTCTTGTTCCAGCATTACAATAAAGAAGCTCTCACAAGGCAGCTGCCCACACAAGTCCCAACAGAAAGGCAAGTTATAAAACTCACTCATGATCATGTAGGTAATAAATACTTTTCATTCAAAAAAATTCATTCTAGAAATATTTACCAGGTTCTCATTATATACAAGTTAATGCTTCTATTTATGATTATAAGAAGAATTTCTAACTGTAGAAATCCAACCACAGCAGAATCAAATTAAAGATTTGTCTGTAGTAGAAGAACTCAAGAGCCCATTCATCACACAAAGAGATGATAAATTAAAGCAAGATCTATATAACAAAACCTGTAACTTGCATCTGACAAGGTAAGTCAAATCCCCTCAGGATTTACCATGTACAGCATTTTGTAGAACTTTTGTCAGTGTCACCTGTCAGGATGAGTCACGGCCATTGCTTGACCATTCTGTTCTCTGTGAAAGCCTGAGAGAATGTTTGCTCTTTGGGGGACTCTGCTTAGGTACACTATACATCATTGATCACTTTCCTCTGTGGTCCCATAATCTCCATTTTGGACTATACATACAACTGTTTTCTCTTTGTTCAATTTAAAGAAACATTTATACCAATAGTCTTTAGAAAACTTATGTCTACATCTTGTACTCTGAACAACTACTATAAAGACGTCAATAAGCTTTGTATTGATTATTGTGGCTGGCCTATTGATGGGTTCTGAAACTGTCTCATTGATATTTCTTACTGAAATTAATAAAATTTTAAAAAATGTAAAATGCGATAAGCTGAAGAAACAGCATAGTAAACAATATGTTAGAGTAAATCCAGTAATTTATACTGTATAACTTATAGTAATACAGAACCAAGTACAGTTTCTGGTATGAGTGATTAAGAAAACTATGTCATGTTTGTGTATGATGTCCCCCCAAAGCCTCATGCAGTCATGGAGCAGCCTCTGGAATTTGATTATTCTGGAAATGAGTGCTGCCTCTTCCCTGGAGCAGGTGATCTGCATTTCAATGTAAGGTAGGAAGAGAAGTTAGCTGCTTGAGCAACTGCTAGCTCTCTCCCAGTGCTCTTGCTCTTAGCTGCCACCATGGAAGTTTGCCCTCTGCCATGTACTGCCCTGCTTTGGGGTCAGCTGAATATGGACTGAAAACTCCAGTAACTGTAAGCTAAATAAATCTTTCCTTGCCTCATTTTGAGTTTCAAGAGTCTGTCCCAGCAAAATGAGAGAAGAGTAAGTAAGGCTAACTAAAAACAAAAAACAAAACAAAACAAAAAAAGCCAAGCAATGCTAAACGCCTCTTCACTGGGTACGTTTGGCTTCTTCAAGGAGAATGAAATAGTAGACTACCCTCCCTGTCAACCAAGGTGATTAACAGTAGTGGTAACTCTTAATAAAAATATTTTAAAAATAACTTACTTATCTCAGAGTGAATATGCACAAAATCTCTAATTTTAAAATATTATTAAAAGGAACATCTGCTAATTTTCAAAAAGAGGAGTAAATTGCATGACCAGTGGTCCCAGATAAAACCCTTATCTCCTATGCTCTTAAGCAGTCTTCCTACATTGCTTCCTGGCATGACCGTGTTGGCTATTTGGCCTATGAAACAACAGCAAATGTACCAAAAGGAGATGTTTGATAGACATTTACATCTTCAAAAGTAAAAGCCAAAGCTTAGAAATTGGAGTCTGGGAAAAAAAAAAAAAAAAAAAAAAAACTTACGGAAGCATGGCCATACTAAGGGAAAGGTCAGTTTATTTTTAGAGCTCCATAATGGCACTTGTGTGAGTCCAGGGTAGAGGAGCAGAGAAATCGCAGCTCAGTGCCAGAATTGTGAGGAAAGATTTAGTGCTGGTTTTTGTTGAAAGGAGTTCTTATTAATGCAGAAATAACTGCATGGCAAAGTTACAGTTAATGGTTTGAAGTGCTATACTGAAGGAACGCCAAGAATTATATAGTGCAGGTTTAGCTAGATGAATACATGATTGCTGAATGATAAAGCTCTCAGAAAGTTATGGCCTCAATTTGCCAGAGATTTACTGAAAATATCTTGTTTTATTTTATTTTGTTTTGTTTTATCAGAAATCAAACTCAGGACCTCTCATTTACCCGGCAGGCACTATATTGTCAGCTTAAACGTTTTAGTTAAAGTTATTTGTGTAGGATGAAGTATTGATTATTAAAATATCATCAATGATTTCAAATTCATACTAATTCTCTTATCTTTGTCATACAGGAAAGATATAAAATTAACATGAGCTATTAAAAGTGTAATTATAGGTCTGGTGTGGAACTCAGGAGGATGAGATATGAACATCATTGTGAGTTGGAGACCAGCCTGAGCTACATAGTGAGCTCAAAGCTAGCCTGCTCTGAATAGTGAGACTGTCTCAAAAGAACAAAAAGCAAACAAAAAATAAAAGCATACGTATAAAACTCTTATTCCATCCATCAATATACAAACATGTCTGAAACAATTCTGATTATGAGGTGAGATGATTTTAACATTTCTTGTCCTTTTTTGTCATCTTTCATTATTTATAACTTGTATATCTATTTTTATTTGAATAGTGATATCTATAAACTGTGTAAGTTTTCCAAAGAAAAATTTACCTAAGTCTTGTCTAAATATATTTAACAAAATATGCTAACCAAATAGCATAGGACAAAGATAAAGAAAACCTAGAATATTACTAATTATACAAAGCCACCTTGACACAAGAACTATGGGAAGAGTTAGACTATATACCTAATTATAACTATGAGACAAATTTCTCATTATCACTTCTCCATCTTCTAAATAGCTATTTAGTTTATATTAACTATTTTATTATGAATATTTACATGAGAAATATAGCATATTGTTTCTCAACACTAGATACTAAAAGTCTGGGATAAAATAGATTATTAGTAATTACAACATTAAGAACTGACTTCTGTTAATTGGGATTTATTGCATTTATCATCTCAAGTATCTCAATATCAGTTCATCTACTGCAAGCACCACCATGGCTTGAAGCATGTCACTCCGCCAAGAATAGGAGTAGCCTCCTATTCTTCCCATTTGTGCTTCAAATAGAGCACAATAGGAATGGAGGCCTAGTTGATGCTACCTCCCGTTGTGTCTTTCCTCAGACTGCTACTTCACTGCAACTAAAACAAAATGTGCCAACTCTTCTTCTGGAGTTGAACACTGTTTTCTAACAAGTTCTCATGAATACGTTCTTTCTAAGCACTGTGAGCACTTACAATGGGCAGATGCCCTCAGGATTTTCTTAAAGGGCTTCTCTAAAGACTGCAAACTCATGGAAGATGAAGCACAGCAAACCCTCACACTTAATTTGCAGTCCTTAACACAATAACTGGAACAGCTTCTTGATGAGTAGCCAAAAAGATGTGCATGTGAAATAAGCAAAGCAACTATTATAAAAGATTACGAGATTTGTCCTAGCTTTGAGATAATAAGAAAACTTCCCCAAAAGTTTTAAATAGAAAATTCAGGAAATAATAGATCTCTCTGTTACTTAGAAATAAGAAAATGATTAAGCAAGTCAGTTGCTTCTTTATTAAAAATAATTTTAGCAATGGATAAATAATATAAAGAAACAGTGTATTAACCAGACTTACTGTGGGATAAACTAATGTTTGCGGCTTTAAACAAGGCAGATAGAAATTTAAAAAATACTCTATTAGGGATGTAAGAACTTAACAGTTATACTATGTAATCCTGCTTGGATGCTCAGTTTAACATCAAATCAAATTTAGCATTTTGTGTACAAGTACATATATTTTATTTTAACATAAATATATAAATAAATTTATGGAGAATTTTACAAAGATCTGGCTTTAATCCATTTCTCTAACAGGATTCACCTCATCACTACTCACATCCGTGGTGTCATAATGCTCTTCAGGATGCAGTCAAGTTGATATGAAGAAGTCAGCAATTGAAATTCGATTCTATCCATTACTGGAAAAATATTCTAGTACTGATGCCTATGTAGTAACCCTCCGAGAAAGAAAATTCTACCTTTCTTACAGCTTTTAAAATTGACATAGTGGGTCAAGCTGACCCAGATGACACTCTGACTTGCATTCAATAGCTGAAATTTTCAAACATTTCTGCTTAGAGAATAGATTGACTACCAGAGTTTATCCCTGGCACCATTCCCAAGGATCCAGCATAGTGCAGGGCCAGGTCAGCTGCAAGAGGGCAGCCTTCATGAAGGTGGCCTTCCTATAAATGTAAAAATCATAAAAGCAACGTTAGTGCCCTCAGACCACCTCTGTACTTTTCTGGAGTACTCCGCACATCTTTCAGCCATTTCCCTTGGACATAGTGTCCTTTCTTGGAAAACAACCATTTGAGAAGAAACCTAAGAGTACTTTTTATTTTCACATGTACTGAAGTCAATACATACTTCATTTCAGATTACCAACCTCCAAATCTCATTTGGACAATACAGTTTGATAATATTAATGTATTTGATAATATTAATATATTAATAGCTCAGCAGATTAAAGCACCTGCAGGCAGGTGCAAGGGAAAGGGGTTTGATTTCCGGATCTGCTGTGCCAGCCCTGCCCCTCAGAGCATACTGAGACAGCAATTAAGACTGGGTATGGTTGTCCATGCCTGTAATCGCAACTTCTGGGAGGCTATAAACAGGCGGATCGCTGTGAGTCCAGTCTAGTAGTGAGACCCTGAACACCTTGTAGACACTTCCCTAAAATACAAAAAAAAAAAAAAAAAGTGGTATTTGAAGTATTGCTGTATAGAACTTACAGTGACATTCAGTGTGTCTACTCTACTACAGTATTGCCTGAACTCATTTTATAGCTTGAAAATTTAAAAGATATAACACAATGATAAGAAAAATGATGTATTATATTGAAAATATAGTATAATAATAAATTTTTCAGCTTTGTGATGGTTGATACATGGCATCAACTTGGGAAGCTCAAGCAGCTCAACAGGGGGCCAGGGTCCCTCACTGTGGACACATCCTGTGCCTGTGCAAGAGGAGGGGGAAGTTGCTGTGAGCGATCCACCTGCCTCGGCTGGGGCGGGGGCAGCTTGCAGCGCAAGCGAGGAGAAGAGGCTTGTTCTCCCCTTTTGCTCTCCTTGCTATTGCTGTCTTTTATCCCCTTGCAGTGTTGCCCCTGTGCCATGCCAGATGATTATGGACTGAAATCTGCAGAAACTGTGAGTTAAATAAATCTTCCCTTTCTTAATTTGGAGTGTCAGGTACTTTGTCTCAGCAAGTGGAGAAGAAGTAATCAAGACAAGTTTTGCATTTTTCCTATTCCATGCCATTACAACAAGCTAATAAAGTTCACTTGGAAGTTTTATTATTACCAAGTTGAGAAAAAAATCCTTTGTTACATGATATGTTTACACGTTGTGTAAATTCATAGATTTTCAAGTCTGCACTTTTTAAGGAGTAGAACAGGAGAATATGTTATTTACTATAAATTCATTCTCAAATTGACCTTCACGTTTTCTTAACTCATTATATTGATTCAGCTAAATTTGAAATTTTTACGATAGTGTATTTCTTGAAAGCGCATAGGAATTATAATCCAGACCAAACATTTGGTTGGTCACTGTCTTACTTTCTGCTTGTTGCTGGGACAAATATCCCACACCCAAAATGAAGAAAAAAAAGGTTTATCTAGCTCTCAGTTACTGGAGGTTTCAGTCCATATTCAGCTGGCCCAGGGCTGAGTGGAACAGGGCAGAGATTATCCATTTCATGGCAGTGGAACAACAACAATTGAGACAGAGGCAATGGACCAACCAGGGGAGCGTAGAGCAACAGCCTGAGTCGGTCTCTCTGTCTCTTTATATTACATCAGGCTCTGTGCCTTAGCCTATGAACCTCAGGCCGCACCTATAATTCCCAGCCGTGCTCAGACCCATAATCTCATCAGTACTAAAATACATAATCCCAGTGACTCATGAGTGAAGTCTCAATCTATAGAAGTTCCCCCCCATGATTGCATGAGACTTTGTGGGGACACCTAGACGTAAACCATAATATTAACATACTCTTAGAAAAAAAGAAATTTATTTATTTTTTAATTTCTTTTTTTGTCTTTTTGAGACAGGGTCTTGCTGTGCAGTTCAGACTGGCCTTGAGCTCACTTTTGTAGCCCAGGCTGGTCTTGAACTTGCACCAATCCTCCTGCCTCAGCCTCCTGAGTGCTGGGATTACAGGCATGCGCCACCACGTCTGGCTGAAAAAAGAAATGTAAAAGATTCAAATTTTAAGAGCTTTTAAAGTCTCCAGTGGAGAAAGTAATTGATGATAACAAGACCAACCCTAAGTTAATTAAAAGCACTGGCTTAGGGCTAGGTGTGGTGGTGCACATCTACAATCCCAACACTCAGGAGTCCTAGATAGGAGCATCATTGTGAGTTTGAGGTAACCCTGCAGTACAGCGTTCAAGGTCAGTCTGAATTACATAGTGAGATCTTGTGTCAAAAATAAATTAATAGCCTCTGCTATCTTTCTGTTTTATTAAGTGGATATTAAACAAATACTACTAAAGTAATATCTGGAAATAAAAAAATATTTATCACTCTTATAATAATAAGTAACAGGGTGTTAAATAGATAGATGACTTTTCTACAGTGGGTAGTTTAATCTTAAATAGTCCAAGCAGAACTCAGTAAAATAAAATACCTGAACACCTTCAAAATCCATTTAATTTTAACAAGAACTTTTTGTAACACTGATTTTAGAATTATTTGTACTGATATAACTTAAAGTCACTTTTAAAAAGACCCCATTCCTTCTCCTGTTTATATTTATATCATGCACATTAGACTCAGTGAAGTGTACTTCTTACCAGGGGAATAGAAAGAATAATTTTTAAAACTAGGCTCTTGAATTCACTATTCTATACCAAAATCCTGCTAGTGATGTTTCTAGAAAGCCCTTGGCCCAGCTGTGCGGCTGCTGGGCATGATGTGAATTTGCCTCCTGGTCTGGTAATCAGCCTTGCTGCTTCCTGTGTACTGAGCTGGTAATAGGCTAACAGGAAAGACGAGGTGGATAGATGAAGCTCAAAAGATAGATCTGTACTTTTACTTCTGCTTGCCCTTTTGATCTTCCTTATGGGCTGTCTTCAAAGAAAATCTGACGGGAAGCTGAAACAAATCACAAGACAGTAGAGAATTTACAAAATATGAGCTGGGAGTTGTATTGCTCAGTCTGGGGTAGATAGGAAGACAGAGTGGAAACATCAAAGCTGTCAACATGTATCTAACAGCATACAAGAGAAATGTGTTGTCATTGACCAGACCAGAAGAAATTTAGTTAAATGACAACCAAGAAAAATTCTAAAGAAAGGCTAACTTCTCACCCACTTGAACCACAACTCATCTAAAATCCATGCTGCTGTATTCTTTTGTAAAACAAACAAACAGAAAAAAATGAGGCAAATCTAGCCATTATTGCCATGAAGTACATTCTGAAATGTTTCAGATCCTACAATGACAAGTCAACGAAAATAGATGAGCTGAATCCACATGGTGTTCTGGGTGCCTGGAACCCCTCTGTGGGTGGCTAATCTCTTCAGTACTCCTGCATGTTTGAAGGATGACTTGGAAGTGTCAATCCTGAAGGAGCAGGGCCTCCTTAAGTCTCGCATCACATTGCCTGGTGTGGGGGAACTGAGCACTGAGAACACAACCTTCTCACAGAGACTCGTGAAAAATACGAAGCAGTTTGTCATGGATGTTAAGTTCGGTTCCGGTGTGCAAGTAAATGGTATAGCCCATGAGAATATTACTTAGGTTGCTCATTGTCCTTCCAAATACTGAGCCCACTGAAGAAAGTAGTTATTTAGAGAAAAGCTTCTATTCTCTGTTTTGTTTTATTCTTTTCTTACTAGAGAAGTTTTGAATTGCCAACTAAATATCAAACATATATTTTACAGCACTTTAAATCCTGTAACTTCCCCTTTCCTAAATGTCATTTCAGCACATCTTCATGACTTTCTGAGGAAGATATGTTACATTTGGTTCCTCAGATGAAAAGAGATTCACAGTAACTCGTTTTCAGTAAGCATGATCTAAGCGGGATCATGGAGTAGGAATCTTGAGCAGCCATGCTTAGCATGAGGGTATAGAAATCCAGGGAAAGGGAAGCAAGAAGCAGCAGATTTCAGAGAAAAAAAGAGCGAAGTGGCTAGGTTGAGAAAGTACTACATTATCTAATTAATTTGGGCTTAACATGACCATATCAGAAAATTGATTGAGATCCAGTGGCATCCCGCCCCAGGAACTCTCAGCAGGATGATTGTATCTCACAACCTATTTTACTCACATGCAAACTCCAGCGGCTTCTCTACAATTTCTGCTAATCCTTGCAGCTTGCAGTTCCTGAGGGAACTAAGACAATTTTGTCCTTGATCCCACAGATTCTGTTCCCATTCCCCAAACTGCCACTGACAGGAGACCTAGAATTTGAAATAGGTTTTCACACAAAAGAGACTAGGGAAGCAGGAGAGACAAGCACTGCCTCAAAAGCCTTTGTAGCAGGTTGTCTAAAATAGAATACTCCTGCTATAAAAATAAAATTCCACATCAGCTTTCACCCACTCATCACACCCCAGGAGGTAGCGCTTTCCTCCCTCATTCTCCTCAAACTTTCGCAGTAACGGCTCACCCTCTCTAACCCCCTTCAAATGAACTGAAATTAAAGGACATCCTGATGTTCATTAGGAAAATAATTTTACTCCACTGGCAGTACACTTCAGAATAGGATTAGTTTATTTATACATCTGAGGGTCTGTTTACACTTTCAAAGCACTAGAATCACCAGTTGATCCAAGTCATTCCAAAGGTTTGCTCTTCAAAGGACAACAGATTTCCCTCCACATGTACTTTCTCCTAAGTAAGTCTAACTCATTTTGAAGGAATATCTCCTTGAAAAGCCTGCTATATTATACCAAATACTCTAGGTATAAGAAAATGTTCTAAGCATTCCTTCTTTTGTCCAGTATGCAGCCCAATAATTCACACAAATTGAATTTAAAAGCTTACATAAGATCCCCCCTTCAGGGCAAATATCTTTGCAATTTCTTGCTCAAAGTAGTATTTGTTAGTATCTTTTCTGGGACTACCTTCGGCCTCATTGCAACTATAAAAATTTAGAAGAATAATGTCTTCTAACATCCTAAAAATAGCATCGCTACCATAATAAGATAATAATAGTGCCTGAGCTTCCAATCCATTATTTCTTCAAGGGTTTAATCTGAGTTTTCATTACAGCCTGGACACTACCAATCTAGTATTGTGCATCCTAACATTGTGGATCCCAAACAGTCTGAATCTTCATAAGGAAGAAATAAATTTAGCAATGCTAGCAGTGTACCCTGAATATTGGCACAATGGCCCGAAACATCCTGTCTTTACAAATACACAGACTCTTTTTCTCTGTAATCATTTTCCCTTCTCTTCAGAGATGTTCATGGAATGCATGGGAGAAAAGACATGTGAAAGCACAACTGCTTCCTCAGTCATCCTCATGTTCACAAATATTTGAGTGGCCCTTTAACTCTGAACTTCTGGATCAGCAAGGAAACGGCCTTTAAGAATCTTGACCTCATTTCTTTTCTCCTGACTTAACTAACAGCTCCAATTAGGTTATCCAATCAGAAAGAGCATGTGCTAAATATCTTTTTAAAAATCAAGGGCAGAGATTGAGCTCAGTGGAGAAGGCCTTATTATCAGAAATAAGGGTGAATTAAGTAGGCTTTAAATTATGTTCCTTTTCTAATTTCTCCTTAAATTGTAATGAAAATTGTTCATTATTTTTCCAGTGGAAAGATGCCTATTTTAAGACTTGACTAGGTGCTTGATCCATTGTTACACAGTGGAGAGGATCTTGATATATTCTATGCACCATCACTAAAATCTTTTTTTAGAATAGTTTAACAGCGGATCTCTAGAGACTTTTCAGATTATTGACTGTTTGTAGAATGATTATGAACTTGGATAACAATTCTAAAAGACAGCTATGATAATAAGTTATCTTAAAATCTGATTTTCTGTTTAATATTTTCTTCTACGGAGTTAAGGTCAGATAGGATAGTATAAATGATATCAATAAAATTGGTGCTCCTTTAGTGCTGCGTGTTTTACTTTGCAGAAATGATAGCCTATATCCATCCCTGAAGCAATGTCCTGTTGCCCAGTGGGCAAACATACTTAAAGAAATCACAGATTTCCATGGAGGAAACACTTTAGCAAACTTTTTTCTTCCATGTGAAAGCAGTGTTATTGGGAGACACTGCTGTAGATGTATACCAAAATCTTGTTTTCTTGAAGAGAAGTATTTTATAATGTAAAATAGGGAACACAAAGTGCCTACACTGCTTTCAAGAATAGCAAGTTTAAAACATAATCCTGAAAACAAGCCATACACAAAATACAATAGACGGCATTTCAGTACATTTGTAGTAGCTCTAGCGTTCTTCTATATGACAGACTTGTGTAGAATGATTAGAAATTAAAATTATGTCTTATAGTCAATCACTCTGATTACAGGGCCTATTTGAGACATTCTCTGTACTGCAGATCTTATTAATTGAGATCACTTAGAAACATTGGAGTATGTTTTGTTGACTGTGTTGAGCAGGTTTGATACAGTTATGTTATGGTAGGAAGGAGGACATAATATGGATCAAGGGTGGGGAGAAAGAAAAGAATGAAACAGTATTTTTCCAAGGAAATTTCATAGTTGGTATAGTGAGACAATAAACCCAAAAGACTTCCATTATAACTGGGACATCAACGATCTCACAAGTTATTTATTTAAATAATAAAGGAGGAAGAAGGTGATACTTCAAAATTAAATATCACCAAAAGGAAGAAGGTCTTCCCTCTTCATCAATTTTTGTCTCCCTTTTTAGGTAAGCTAGAATTATGAGACTGTAATCATTTTACATTCATACTTATCTTTTTAGCAACCTAAAACTTTATATGAATTGAATTATCACATCACCATGCATTTCCAATCCTTCCCTATTTTAAAAGAAAAACTTTAGGAATTCTAGTATAGGTTCCCACTAATATCAAAGAATATGCAAAGTTATTCAAGAGTTAATGACATTCAGCTCAAGACAGAGAAGCTTTCACCTTTCCTATGTCAAATGCTAGAAATAAGGATACTGCCAACTAACCTGCTGGAAATTATCAATTATGAAAATATGCTGCTGAGCTGACAGCCCTGGAGAGGAGGGATTAATGGCTCTTTGGTGAACTCTGTGTGAACTCCTCCTTGCAAGATGGGGAAAAGCTCTAGGCTACCTCCAGCAATTGCAATCACACCTCAGTGACCTTACTGTAAGGACAAGAAACTTTGGTTCCCAGAAATGCTCTCGCTATGTACTGCACACAGCTTTCCAGACATGCGTATACTAATGATGCCATTCAACTAAAACACATTTTTAAAAATTTACATATAAATATTCAAATATCCCAACAAACAATAATCACTTCAGTAAATATTCAAATATCCCAACAAACAATAATCACTTCAATCAATAGCATATACCGTCTTCATTTCACACTGTACTCAATTAGTTAATGAAAGAAAGAAAATAGGTGAATACATTGACAGTTCCATTATTTGTGCTTCCTCCCAGTTTACTTTTTGATTGTGAGAGGATAGGATGACATATGCATGGCACGCTGCAGTACACAGAGAAGTCTCTCCCCTCAGTTTGTCCCACTAAAGACTGAGTAGCTATCCCTAGGTAGAAAACCCTGCATTACAGCTATGAATTGAGGTAATGTTTTCAAGCTAGTGAATCATGCGGTTTACAGATTGGAAGGGACCACATATGGTAAGTCCATCTCCTCCTGAATGAGGATAAATATGCATTCCCTGTTCCTAGTGCTGACACAAAACACTGATAATCCCAGAATTTCTGAATGATGGGAGTGTTTTGTCATTTGTAACAAGTCCTTTTGAGCTTTGGTCTGAGCTTTGGCTCATAAAATGACTAGTTGCTAAGTCCTAAGATAACTTCCAGATGGAAGCCGATAAGCATGAAAGAAATTCATGTGATTAGAACATGACGACTTTTAGTTCTAGACCCCAACTTCAAGGAAGGGTTTTATCATTGACATTAACTGCCTCAATCAATGCGGTGTACATGATGAAATCTCCACTAAGTAGACCCTCGATGGTGAGGCTCAGAAAGCTTCAGACTTCTCAGCTTGGCAGGTATACCAGGATCATAGTATTTCTAGAAAGGCACGGATGCTGTACATCCCAGTTCCCACGACTTCCTCTATCTTTTTTGTCCATTTCACTGTTCCAGAGATAGACTTGGTTTCAAAATGAAGACTAGGACTTTTTTTTATCTGATCTGACATTGTAAGATTTTTTTTTTTTAATTACCACAGCTTGAAATTTTTATTTTATTTTATTTTATTTTATTTTTTGTCTTTTTTGAGACAGGGTCTCGCTATGCAGTTCAGGCTGGCCTTGAGCTCACTTTTGTAGCCCAGGCTGGTCTCGAACTCACACTGATCCTCCTGCCTCAGCCTCCCAAGTTCTGGGATTACAGGCATGCGCCACCACGCCCAGCTTTTTTTCTTTCTTTTTTTTTTTGAAATTTTTAGATTAATTTATAATTTACCCTGGAACACTTTGACCTATGAATTTCTAGTATTATTTATTTTTAAATAGAGTACAAAATTGTATTAAAATAGAAAAATTTAGAAGTCATACAAGCCAGGCGTGGTGGTGCACACCTGTAATCCCAGTACTTGGGAGGCTGACACAGGACAATAAATGCGAGTTTGAGACCAGCCTGGGCTACAAAGGGGAGCTCAAGGCCAGCCTGAACTCCATAGTAAGACCCTGTCTCAGAAAGACACACACACACACACACACACACACACACACACACAAATCCCTTTAGAAATGATGCAGAATTTCACAGTATTTGAGTTATATAGGGTTGTGTTCCAATTAATTGTTGATATTACCAGATACATGCATGCACATTTGAAAGAAGAAAGAAAAAAATAAAAAATATATAAGAAAACAAGATAAAAAATGAAAAAAAGAATTTTAAAAGAAGACAAAAAATTAAAGGATTAATGGCTTCTTTCCAGAGACCAGCAGAAACCTACAGTACAATTATTCAAACAATCCTGCTTACATACATAGATAAATCTCTTCCTACCACTCGCTCTCCTGTCCTTCTCCCCAACTCAGTAATTCCTTCCTTTAGAACAGATTAATTCTCTATTCCCAGTATCTGCTGGACTCTTCAAATTTTATTTTCTTTTTCGTGTTTTCACAATAGCAAGACAATCCTAGGTCTGGACATGCAGGTTTGATTTATTTCACTTGAGATTATGGTCTCTAATTGCATCTATTTACTGATAAAAGACCCAAGTGTATACTTTTTATAGCTGAATAGTACTCCAATGTGTAAAAATGCCACATCTTCTTTATTCATTCTTCAGTTGATGAACATTTCTTTTACTTCCAAGATGTAGCTATGAAACATTGCGTTGCTATAAAAAAATGGAACCTGTGAATTTTGAAAGGATTTTCTGAGTATTCCAGTTGAATAATGGAAATGAAAATATAAATTTTATTTTGCATAATCTACATAGCATCCCTGGACATCTAAATAACAAACTGGCTAAATGCACAGTAAAAGTTAATATCCATAATATTGGCTAAGTTTAGGAAAATGCTGATAATTAAATGCACCTGATCATTGCTTTTCTTTTCTTTTCTGTTCTGTTCTCTTCTTTTCTTTTTTTTTTTTTCTTTTGTATTTCAGATAAGGGTCTATATGGTGTTCAGGGCCTCACTACTAGATCTGAGTCATAGTGATCCTCCTTTTTTTACAGCCTTGTAGGAGCTGGGATTACAGACACCCTACACACACTCTGTCTCAACTGCCATCTTAGCATGCCCTGAGGGCCATCACAGCAGGCCTGGGGATCTAACCCCAGACCCCTGAACAAGCTTACAGGCTCTTAAACACACTAAATTTAAAGCCAGCACATTATACCTGACCATTTTCATGGTTCAGGAATCAAGTTGGACATTTACTTGGAGAGGTACCTTCTATCTTGATTAAAATGATTTTAAATATTTGAATTTCATAGAAAATCTGACTTATGCAAGATGAGAAGTATTACTAAAGTTATAACTTATCCTTACTATTAGACTTGTAAGCTAATCTATAACTCAAGGATGGGGCCGGGATATATTTCAGGAGACTAAGCACTTGCCTGGCTAGGGCAAGGGCCTGAGTTCAATCCCCAGTCCCTCAAAGAAAAAAAAAAAAAAAAAAAAGATATAATTCAGGGAACTGACCATTGTTCTCTCTGTAAACATTCCTGAGAGGCCTTTAGCTGCAGTGTAAATTTGCCATTCTCTCTCTAATTTTAGTTCTTTTTTCCCTGATCAAGAGTGATTGTTCAGTGCAGACCAGAGTCCATTCTATCCCACTTAATGTGTTTTGCTCTCTACTGTCTCACTAATCTTCTATAGTTATTCTTTTTCAATTTCCAGAGATGTTCTTCCTATTCTAAATCTGATTCTTGGGCCCTTATGCCTGCAGTTGTTCAGCAGCTACTTCTTGCACTGAACACATACCATTTTCCCCTGACCCTTGCCGACCCTTCATCATCCTGCCCTGTGCTCTGGAGGCCAACCTTTATTGCATCATCAATAGTCTCTAGACATCTGCCTTCTGGTTGAGTGTATCTGTGAGAGCAAATGGCAGGAGAACGTAGGTGATAAAAGAAGGAATTTACAGTATACATTCATTATTCCAAATAGCAAATTAGTTATCTTTCTCTACAGAAAAAAAAAAATAAAGTGCTTTTCCAATGCTATAATTTTACTCATGAGTTACTCTCTTGCAGCCACTTCTTCCCCTTTTACTTTTAGGTATGCAAGTGAAAAATCCTCTAATGTTATTAGGTCAGAAGTGTTTTCCTTGCTAGCTCCTGTCAACTCAGCTTCTGCCTTTGTACAGTGGACATTCATAGATATATCTTGCTGTATCCCATGCATGTGTGTCTCAATTACTTTTCTCATTTCTGAGACAAAATATGTAACATCTAAAGTTCAAGGGGGGAAGGCTTATTTTTCGTTAAAGTTTGTAGAGGTTTCAGTTCATAACTGGTTTGCTCCAAGATAGCGTGGCATGTCAGAGGACTGTCACAGAGGAAATAGTCTAATCCAAGTAGCAAGAGACAGCATGGTGCAAGTAGTAGTTACAAGCAATAAATCAAATGTGTAGCAAGACGGATGACTGCCTTCCTTTTCATCTCTTATATTCCACCCTTCCTTGGGGTGGGTAGTGCTTACACCAAAGTGTACCTTCCCAGTCCCAATGAGTGTGCAGCCTGATCCCTGCGTCACATGCTCCAGACATAGCCACTTAGGCAAAGCCCCACTTATGGGTGCCTGGGCTTTGCAGCACATATGCACCGAAGTTATTGCACCTGTGTGTGCTGTGTATTCTTCAGAGACCCTAGACAATGCATATGCTATCCACGGTGCCACACAATCTCATGTGCTTCTAGCACTTCAGTTTCTTTCTTTAAATCCTGTACTTATTCAAGATTAAATTTTTCTTGCAATTCTTCACAAATTACTCTTTTAAGTGTCTAAACATTTTCATGTATATTTCATTTTGTCCAAATTTCTTTTTCCTTTTACTCTCACTAAGGTAGACAAAGCTCATCCTTAGAACTTAAAGTCAAGCCTGCCTGAGATTTCATATTTAAATCTTGGAAGCTTTTAACTGCTTTCACCTACCTATATTGTTGTACCACTTGCATTGATTAATTTTTTCACGATTTATCTATTTTAGCTTATTCATTTCTTTGTATTCATTCTGCATATGCTGAGTCAGTGTTTGATTTGTGCCAACCACTCCTCTAGGACTGGGGCTGGATACTGAGAACAGCATGTAACTAACTACCTGTGGTACCTCTGTGAGGTAAGAGGAAGAGAAGAATCACAAGTAGATCTTTTGCCCTAGACTATGCAAGGCAAGTTTAAGCTCCAGAGCCTGTCAGCTTGGGCAGTGCAACTTCAAAAGAAATAGGAAAGAGAGCAGGAATTGAGAGCAGACATGAGCGAGGACCTAAAAAGCTGGAGAGGTGATTTTAATGATGTTGGGTTAAACCGCAGTCTAAATGAGTATCTACTTTAGAGTCTAGCAGATGTATCACGTTGTCTAACATATTCTTAAATGTATCTTGCAGCTGTTCTGTTGAAAATGGGCCAAAAAACATTCAAAGATACAATGGGAGAAACAGATTTATGTTGAAGGATTGTCATTGCTCAGCAGTCATTACCATTCTTTTCTTAATTACCATGTAAGATTCCTTTAAAATTTTTACTTATTTATTTATTTACTCATTTGTTTATATTGGTATAGAGGAACAAATCTAAAGCCTCATGCCTGCTAGGTAAGAGGCTCTACTGCTGGGTTAATTTACAAATCTTCAATGAGATTTTTGAACTTAGGACAGAAACAATTTCTTTATATCTCTAATAAAGTTTATAGGTAGGAAAAGAAAAGGTCCTGAATTGTATAATTTTAGTTTAAATGTCATGCTTGATGCCTACTATGGTATGACCTTGTCTGTGTTTGACAATTTTCTCATAGATTGACAAAAATTAATAGTTCTTGCCCTATAGTATTAATTTGGATTACTAAAACAGTATTTTGAAGCAAAACAAATGTTCAGTTGGTTGTAGCTATTGATATAAAATCCTCCAAGCATACAGTGAAATGTATTACATAGAGAATTTGGTCAATAAATGTTTGCTAAGTATTTCCTTAATATTTCAATGTTTACATTGAGTAATTTTCTCTTAAATGTCACTTTCTCAACTACATGGAATAAGCAATATAGCTGAAGAGAAACTGGAAGTCAAGCCTCCTTATTTGTGTTCTATTTTTTTTTTTTTTTTTTTTGTCTTTTTTTGAGACAGGGTCTTGCTATGCAGTTGAAGCTGGCCTTGAGCTCACTTTTGTAGCCCAGGCTGGTCTCAAACTCGCACCAATATTGTGTTCTATTTTTAAACCTGTTCTCTTTTAGCCTCATATTGTCCTTGTCTTTTTAAGATTAGAAATGCACACACACAGACACAAGCAGACACTTGTTATATACAGAGCCCAGAAATTCTATTGAATGGTATGATCCATTAATTTTTAAAGAATATTCCTGTTGAAATATCAGCTGATTTCCAATGTTCTTGGCCCATTCTTACTCTTACTCCTATTATTCATTAGAATCTTCTTTCTGTTGTGCTGTAGATAAAACCGAACTAAATTTAGGCTACCAATCATATTTAGGGTGTAAGAAACACATTCTCCAGACAGGCAATTGTAGATCTAATTCTGAATCTCTGGAACAAAGAGGTCTATTCCACCTCAGCAGGGAGTCTGGATGCAGTTTTGGCCTACTACATCAAGGCTTCTGGATCTTATTTGTTGTTTCCCATCAGTTTTTGAAGATCTGTGATGGAGAACAGGAAAAAATGTATGATACTTAGAAAAATTTCTATTAAGTAACTTCTTGATTTATTCTTTTATTAAAGAGAGCTTGATATATATATATGGGTCTACAGGGTATCAGGGTATTCAGGGTTTCACTACTAGATCAGACTTGTAGTGATGTCTATTTTTACAACCCCCCCCAAGAGTTGGGATTACAGACACACACCACCATGCCCAGCTTTCCAGGGGCAAGTCCAGCACAGCAGGCATGAGGATTGAACCCCTGGCCTGTGTGCCTGCTTGCAGGTGCTTTAATCTGCTGAGCTATTTGGTTGGCTCTAGTTTGATAAAATTTTGAACTGACAAATTTTTAGGGCTGAGGCTGTTGCAGAAATATCCATCAAACAAAGATCATGCACTGCTGCATTTTATCACAGAAATCACCTTCAGTGTCTTGCCTTTGTAGAGCTGAAAAATAATCATTTTTCTCCAATACTGATTATCTGTCTTTTTATTATCCTAAGAAATGGTTCCACTCTTCTGAGGCTTCTCTTAATGAACCAATCTTCTGTTTTCCACATGATACAAAGACAGGTCAGCTACTAGCTTGCACATAATGGGGTCATGTTCATTACCAGAGTCCAACTTAACAAGATACAGTAACCCCAAGGATTAGCTTGTTCTCTTACTGACAGTATTATGTCCATTTCAAAACCTCACAACTGAAAAAAGAAGTCATATGTAAACATATATTTGAAGCACTCCTTGTTAAAACTTAAAGAAATACACACATACATATATGTTTCAGCAGTAAAAAGTAATGATCTTATAGTACATAGCAGCATAAACAGGGTTTGCATGTATCAACAGGAATGGATTTTGAAAGCATCATAATAAGGGAGAAAAGCAAATTATAGAATGGCGCAAACAACATGCTGTTATTAAGAGAGAATTGCAAACCAGTTTTCTGAACTATCAATACTATAGTCCAGAAATTCAAATGTCATAAATACAAATCAACATGAACACAATGTTTTTCTCAAGAAAGAAGAATAGACAGAAAGTTTTGAGTCATTCCATTATAATTTGTCTCTTGCAAGAGTTTCTCATCATATAAATCCCTGTGCTATTCTTTAGAATGCAAATAATTGCAATAATTCAGACTATAATAAAATAATTAAACTCAGTTGAAAAACTCGCAGTTGCACACCAACATCAACAAACTAAAGAACACAAAATGTTGTGGGACATGTCTTGCAAAATTATGTAGTTAAAGCAAGGGTAGCCATGATGACAATTTTATTTCAAGTGGACTATATTTGTTGATTGATATTTGTAAGGTGGTTTATCATAGTTCTAAAGGTACGAAAGAGGATTTAAAAAATCTGATTCAGTAGATTTATCTCTTTGAATCTGTTTCATGCTTTCTATTTCTTTCCTGTGTTGTTTATTCAAGAATTCCGTCATTTTCCTATTCTCTACTTTTTATGAGTGCCTTCTTTCATCATAGTTAGCATTTCTTTTTTTACTTCACATTATTTCTGATCTGATTTCATCTACACCTTTCTGCAACTGTTTCTTTACTTCGGGCACTATTATTTTGGTATTTCAGGTGTGTGATTTTCAATTTCTTCTATACTAGTGTCTCCTGCATTTGTTCTGAATGGGCTTAAGGCCTGAGAATGCATTTCTTATCTAGATTTAAAAGACTGAAAATGAGTTTCATTTACTTGAAAAAAAAATTGTTCTTATTTGCACTGTTTTTAATGAACAAAATGGCTCAGTTAAATAAGGGAGTAGAGTAATAACAAATTTAATCTATGCTTCTTCCTTTAATTACTATAGATTCTTTGATAAGTTGTTTAATCAATCTGAGTATCAGGATACATTACCCAATACATCAGAGATATATTATCTCTGATAACTATCAAACTAAGTGGACTAAGAGAAATTGGAAAAGAATGCTTAGAAATGAGAGTATTATGAAATATATGTCCCAGAACTTTCCCTAGCTTATAAAAAAGACTAACGATGCAAAAATTGTGAAGCTAATAATGGAAGTTTGAGAAAAGTCAAGCTGATTCTTCAAATATAATCGTAAGAGTCTTCCTTGATTTGGTTTTGTGACTTCTTTGAAACTTAGTTCTTTAATTTATGAAATTTTGACAATAATGCTTCTTTGACAATAATTTCTACAACACTTAAGGAAATTAATTTATGAACCTAAAATTAAAATTTATAGGAGAGAGACTGTCTCTGGACCAATATTTTTATTGTATCATTAATAGTAATCAGGAATCATATGGCTGTAGGGTAGGGGCATACAGCTGAGTGACATAGTGCTTGCGTAGCAAGTGCCAGGTCTTAACATCAGTTTATGGTACCCCCCCAAGAAAAAGAAGTATATGGCTGTAATTCAACAAATAATTTTGTTAGAATTTATCATTTTCATTTTGCCTTCTAGGAAAAAATTTCAATTACAAAAGTCATATATTCTTTTATAAGCCACCACTTTTATTGGTTATTTGTATGAATGTGTATATATGTATATGTATACATGTGTATGCACTCTATACACAGCACAGTATATTAATATCTACAGGTGTGGTGGATTGAAAACTGATGAGAAACTTGTAACACCCAGATGAACTCAATCAGCATGGTGCTAGGTATAGAGCACTCACCTGGAGATTGTTGCCCATGACAGACGAATGAGAATAGAAAGGAAAACAGGCTGTTGACTCTCCCTAACAAGCCTATATTGCTTACTTTCCTGATGTGAACTCAGCCATTGTCATTGTCAGAGTTCCTGAGAACCTTGTTGTCACTCAGAATGGCTATGGCTCACTTTGGATGATCTCTAGTCCTTACTGTGAGCATCACTTCCTAACCACTGAGGAGAAGATGGTGCACTATTCAGTCTTCTAGAGAAGCTTGTCACATTGTTTGTGCTGATATCAACTTTGCTTTCCTCATCAGCACAGGGGCTTGGGACATTGAGGACAGACTTTCTACCTTTTGGGGAGCTCTGGTCCTTAACTTTTATGTTATTTCCAGGCTCCAATACAGATTCCTCAGTTTACTGGCACAGATCCTTCACCCTGCTGGCACAAGCACTCTGACTTCTTTGGAGTTTTCCTAGTGCAGATCCTTGAAACAGGTCTACAAATAGACATTGTTGTGGGCTCTAGGCTTCCACTTAGGCTTATGGAGTGTCATGCGATGGGTTCTGGTTTTAGCTGGACTCATTACTTTGAAGTGGAATTCATGCCTTTAGCTGGATTCTTTGGGTCTTTACTATGAGGACAGATTTTTGGCACTTTTGTATTTGACTCTTTTGGTGACTACTATAATACTATAAATTATATTTTTGTATTAAATATTTTCCCTTGCAAATCTTGGCTACAATAATAGATAAAATAGGTATAGACTTATAAGTGTAGTGTATACACTGTCTCCTTGTAATGAATATTGGTCATAACCCTCTCATGGTCTTGTAACTTGGCAAAGATAGCTAGTCTGCAGTAACTACTTTTGCTATTTTGTTCACAGTACAGACTTGAGGCCGGCCACAAATTTTTATTGGTTATGTCTTCTCTCAAATCAATTTTGTTGTATGTCTCTCAAATATTACAAGACTACTGCTTAAGTTAGACAAGCCAGTGGGGGAAGGAAAAATAGGGCAGACTACAGGAGAAAGAATAGGCATAGTGTTTCAGCTAAGCCAGATGAAGAACCTCTGAGATCTGCTGTGCAAGCTCGCACCTTTAGCCAGAAATAATGCATTTAACACATCCACTCTCCAAAAAGTGTTAAGACATCCGATCTCAGGCCAAGTGTTCTTACTATAATAAAATAAAGTTGAAAAACACAAAAGTAGAATTAGCTTTTTAAAAGCCTGGAGTAGAATTTTCCTACTGCTTTTCTTAGCTAAGTACAAATTCATGCTAGTAGGACTTTTAGATCTTATATGAAAGGTCATCTACAAAGACTTAAAAAACAGAACAAAACAATATACACCAGACAGTAGTAATAAAGGAATATATGAATGTCACTGTCACAGTTCATTAACTTTTATCCATGTATATGTAATTATATTAGTCATGACTATCTAGAGAAGCAGAATCAACAGGATGTGCATGCAGTGTGTGTGTGTGTGTGTGTGTGTGTGTGTGTGTGTGTGTGTGCATGCACATAGGAGAAGAGAGACTTGGCCCATATGTTTGTGGATGCCAACAAGAAAAAAATTCTGCAGTGTCGATCTGGAGGCTGGAGAGCCTAGGAAGAGCTAGCCTTGTGACAAGAGGGCCTGATAAATTCTTCCGCAAGAATTTTCTTGTCCTTGGGGATGCTTAATCTATTCATCTGAACTTCAACTAAAGTTTGGTGAAGACTCACACTACTTTACATAGGAAGATTTCCTTTATTGTGCTTGTTGATTAAAATGAAATTCTTACCCAAAAAGATGCCTTCCCCTAAACATCTACAATAATTTTTGAACTAATATTTGGCGAATATATCCTACCCATATTGACATATGTGCTCTTTGACTGCTGCCTAATTCACAGATAATATGAAAGACTACATGCAAGAGTTAAACCTTTATGTCTATATGTAAGGAATCCTGAGAATAATTAGAGTAACTGAATTTCAAAAACAGGAAAGCACTCTTTTTACAGAAAGAGAAAGACCACATGACCCATTTGTGACTCTAAAACTTCTCTTTATTCAATCATGAAAGATCACTTAGTCAAGTTCAGTAAGCTTTCTGAATATCAGTTTGAGCAACAGAAATAGTGTGTATATTGTAATTAAGGGAAACTTCCTGAAGTTACATACATAGCCAATTAATCAGTTATAATTTATATGAAACAAAATCATTATTTGACTTCTTGATGACAGACATTCTTTCTGGAGTGAGTTGGAAGCTCAGTGTTGTTTAATTCACATTTTTGAATGACCAGTGATGTTGAAAAATTTTCATATATTTATTTGCCATTTTTATTTCTGCAGTCTATATTCATCTCAGATGCCTGTTTTTGGTTGGGTCTTTAAATATGGTCAGTTGATTTTTTAAAAATTCTTTTTATGTTCTAGATAGAAATCCTTTGTCTGAGAAACAGCTGGCTAAATATTTTATCCCAATTCATGAGTTTTCTTTTTACTCTTTTGCTGATTTATTGACATGTATTCATTGTCCTTTGGAATTTTTTTTTTTACTATTTCTTGTTCTCTTTCTAAAATTCACTGCATTATGTGCAACAAGTTATTGTGGTCAGAACTAACATCACAGGTTTTTGATAGGAAGTACAAATGCAGTATAGTAATGCGGGGCAAGTAATAGTTGATGAAAGTGTCCCAAGAATACAAGTTCTTACATCAATAGCTATAATTAACCAGAAGCTCATATCAGATTCTACATAACATGGAACTTCACAGAGCAGATTTACAGAACTGAAAACATCATAACATAGAGATATCTGTGCACCTATGTTTATAGTAGCTCAATTTGTAATAGCCAAATCTTGGAAACAACCAAAATGCCCATCATTTGAAGAATAGCTGAAGAAAATGTGGTATTTTTATACAGTGGAATATTACTCAGCTATAAAGAAGACTTCATACATAAATGGATGTATACTGAACATATACTCATTAGTGAAATAAACCAGCCCTACATGTGGAAATATCATATAGTCTCCCTAATATAAGACATCTAAATTTCTTTCCTTCCTTGCCAATATCAATTGGAAGGTGTGTCATGCCCACACCCTGTGCTCTGGATAAGTATTGTGAGGACAATATGCAGTGTGTCAACTGTTGAAAAAAATGTTTATTGAAAGTGTTAACGTTTAATTGTTTGATCAATGTTATATACCTATATCTATTAATCTGAACTGATCCTATGATGAAAATATGTAATATTACCATTGTTAAATTAAAAAAAAATTTAATTTTTAAAAAAGAGCAGATTTAGAACAGGTAAATGCTTAAGTAGGTGCTGGAATGAGGTGCTCCAAATCAAGATGGCACTCAGGCTAAGGCCCAAATTGTGCCAGATGTTTTCTTATAGATTGTAAACCAGGATTTTTTTTAAATGTTTTTAAAGATGTAATTCCTATTTCTATCAAAGTGTAAAAGGAAATGAAATCATTTATCTTTATTCTCTGTAGCTCAAAAGGTGAACAGCATGAACTGATCAGCTAAGGATAATCAAGTGGACTAATAATTGAAGCTACATTTATTCATCCGCAAAGTTTAGAGAAAGGTTGTAGGTGTAAAAGCAAGTTGTTGACTCTTCTCCGGTTCTTCCACAAAAGCACACAGGCCAAGGAGGTAGGAAGAAATGTACCATAAGACAAGGACACCATGTTTCTCCACAAAGACTGGTACTGAAGCAAGTGAGGTGAATTTGCAGACACAAGGCATGCATGGCCCCAGTTCTGTGAGAAGACAGCAGAGGGGAAACGATGCAATTAACAACCAAGGGCCTGGAGACAGTCACGAGAAACCACCCATAACTCTTAAAAACAGCAATGAAAACTAGGGGAGGAGGGTTTGAGTAATACAGCAACTAATGTGGTAAGGCGGTAAAGAGGGAGAACTACGGGCCAGCGAAATAGTTCAGTGGTTTAAAGCGCCTGCCTGCCTAGGGAATAGGCAACCGTGGGGAACATGGTTCGATTCGTGGCACCGCATGTTGCACCAGCCCCACCCCCAGGGCAGACTGAACCAGCCATAAAACACAAACAAACAAATAACTGGGCCCCTGTGGCTCCCAGAACTCATCAGCCAGGGTGCTTTGTCAGAACAAGGAGGCATGAGGGGAAGGAGCTGGTGGTGCAAAACTAAATGGAGTGGAGAATGGACAATTAGAGAATAAGAAATGTCAGCACTCTGGGCCCTCGCAGGGTAGGGCAGGGGAGCCAGAAATCTGAACGAGCAAGACTTTAAAAGTTGCACACTACACAAAATCAACCACACAGAGCTCCTTGCATGAAAAAAAGTCACACTGAACCATATGTTCCTCCAAAATTTCAGACAAACCAATCTCACATAAAAGTGAGTCATAAAATAATCAAAATTAAATTTGAATGTATCATCACAGAAAATAGTGAGAAAATAATGAGAATAAAAGTCCTACACATCATAAATATAAGGAAATATGGCTATCCTATAAAACAAAATGAAGCTAAAATTTTTACAACATTTTACTTCAAAATAAAATAAAAGATTAAAATAATATAAAACACTGAAAAACAACATAAATCAAGGGGAAACACGTTAATAGAAATAAAAGGAAAGGATTACATCTAATTGAGAAAATAATTTTATATAAAGTCTTTTTGGGGATACAGAGAAAAGCAATATAATGTTTTAAGAGAAACACAAAGTAGGAGTTTCTTAAAAATCAAAAAGAAATAAAATGAAACATGTAAAGACCTGAGAGACAGCCACAGGAATTAACCATAGTAATGATCTGATATATTGTGTAGAAGTCTCTAAAGACATATTAAGCTAATTATACTTCTGAGACTAATACAGAAGCATTCCAATAAATACACTGAGGAATTTTTTTTTATAGAAAGAATGTTTTTCTCAAGAATTAGAAATAACTTAAAAGGAAATTATATTAAACATTTTAGCAGCTATAACTGAGGATAACAAAGGTATGAAACTGAGATACATAATCAGCATAAATCCATACCAATTATCTGACACCCAGAAAAATTGTTATGCAAGTCAAATGTCTCAAAATGCATATCAATATGCAAAGACATACAGATTGTTCTTCCTGTAAACGTTTTTATGCATATGGTTTAAATTATGTTTCATACAATCCAAATGACTGATGAGGGGTGCTGATATAGTCGGGCACAGCAATAAGACTAAGGGTTAAGAAAGAAAGAGTATATTATATAATAAATTTATACTTACATAATGTGATATAGTTGAAAAATTTGGGGAAAGAAGGAAGGAAATGATTGAAAAGGATTTAAGATCTGTTCTGTATTTGTACCAGCTCCTTACTGGAAACATAATCACTGTGTACCACAAACCTGCATTAAAAAAAAAAAAAATTGAGAGTGACAGCTGTAGTGATGGAGAATCTATGCTTATTGTGAGACTAGTATGTATTACATATATAATGTAATGATAACATGGTCTAATTCTGCTACCTCTTGTGTCCTTAGGAACTCTCTTTGTTAGTAAACAATATATGCTAATTTGTTACATGTATACTAAGAATCATCTTTATTGGGGCTGCGGCCATAGTCCTGCCCCTCAAAAAAAAAAGTCTGAAGAGAAAAAGAATCATCTTTGTTGAACAGAAAATTTGTTTACTTTGTAAGAATATTTTTCATTTATGTCTTATACTTAGTACTTTAAAGATATGATACATAGTATAATAATTTTTGTTCTCTGATTTTTGGCTATTAAAACATTTTGATTTTCATAAAATAAAAAGAAAACCCAAAATATGAAAGGTGTCAGACTGAGCAGATTTTGCTTTATTCTATAGCTATAAATTTTTCAGTGTTATCAGTATGAACTCATAAGACAGTTTATCCTGTACAAGGGTACATCAGAACATATAGTATAGGACTGGGACAATAGCTCAGTAGACTAAGTGCTTTCCTGGCAAGTGCAAGCACCTGAGATCAATCTCTGGTTCGGAAAAAAAAAAAAAAGATGTAGGTTTAAATAATAACAGTGGACTAAGAGACATATTGTTACTAATACTCTGAAATATCTCTCCACATTTATCCCATTGTTCTCCACACTTTCTGAAACAGTTCTAAAAATCTTCTTTCTTTCTTTCTTTCTTTCTTTCTTTCTTTCTTTCTTTCTTTCTTTCTTTCTTGTTTTTTTGCAGGACCGGGGTTCAAACGCATGACCTTACACTTGCCTGACAGGCACTTGTGCCATGGAGCTACCTCCCCAGCCCCCCTTTGCTTTACTTCTCAATGCTTATTTATCTGTAACACGACATCAAAATTGGTCACATACATTCTGGATAGACCCGGGCTTCGGGCCTCACTGCACGGCTGTTGCCCATACTGGCCACACTGCATGACTGTGTCAGGCACCACTACTGCATTCACTGGCTGACATAGGGAATTCCAAACTTTCTACCTCAGCAATCTCATAGTTATGGAGGTGCCTACTTACTTTCCTTGGGATGCACTATAGAAATTTGTGTAATTATATTCTATTCCTTTAAAATACAAAATGAAACAGAAGAGGCAGTGGTAGTTTTATAGAAACAATTCACAGTAAACCTGAAGTGCTTTAGCCAGAACACAGGATTCTGAGTGTTCAGAGTGATAGTTGAGTTACTATATAACAGAATAGAATATTTTAAATGGAACTAGACTAAGGAAGTAGATTCATGTATAAATTTTCCTCATTCATACAACCATAAACTTTTTCAAGAAGAAATATTAAAGATAGCTCAATGACTATGCTAAAGGCACTAGGCCTGTATTTTGGCTTAATAAAAGATGTCTTTAAATTTAAATGCAGTTCCTACATTGCAATAAATTTTCATCTCTAGTTATATTTTACTTACAAGTAGCTGTCAAGAAACCATTCCATTATTTAGAATACAATGCTTATTATGTCTTTAAAGAGTGCATGTGTGAGGCTGGGAACATAGCTCTGCAGTGTAAGTGCCTGCTCAGCAAGCAAAGGAACCTGGGTTTGGTCCCCAGTACCATGTGCCCTGCAGACCCCTGAAACCGGGCGTGGCGATGCATGCCTATAATCTCAGCACTGAAGAGGCCAAGACAGGAGGATCGTTATACTTTTGAAGTGCAAAGAGAGACCCTTACTAAATAAATAAATAAGTAAATAAAAGAATATTTAAGGAAATGTTTGTTTTGATGTAAATCTTCTAATATAAAATTTCAGATTTAAATTAAGTGTTACCATTTTCAATAATACCTAAATATTGATCCAATATAGAAAACGAGGCTGATATTAAAAATGGAGGTTCACTATTCATTTTTCCAAATTGTTGAAATGTAATCATTCGCTGCATAGTTTTGTTTCTTTTCTGATTATTTTAGAAATGTGATAAAGTGACAAAAGGCTATGCCAGTATGCTTAAAATTTTCCCATACTAATATACGTGAGAGCGGAACCAATAAAACCTTTTTAATAATGTACTGCCTAACGAACCCTTTATTTGCTAATTTGTAAAGAACTGGATGCAAGATAAGCATGTTTAATGTGCATTTAAAAAGCATGTTCATGTAGCGCTTGAAAAAATAAAAAGGCCTAGCTGCTAAGCGCCATCTAGTGGCAGGCTGGCTTGCTCACAGCAGTGAGGGGGTTCCTGATCCTCTTTATTTACTGGTTGTGGCTCTTTCAGACAGCTGCCTCTTCTCCAAATTAAAAATGAACGTAAAATACACATTCTGAATCCAGTTAGGACATCTAGGCAGCCATGACTACGCAGCCGAAAAGATTCCCCAAAGGAAAAAACAAACCTGCTTCAGAAAGTGTCAAAAGCAATGAAATAATTTTATTCTAAGGGAGGGGAATATTATGAGGGGTAGGAATGTCAATGTCTTTTATTATGATTTCAAAAATTTAAATATATTTGATCATGTTTTATATACAAAGGCATATATGTCAATTTATCTGTATCCACTTATAACCTATCTATCAAGACAGACAAGATCATGTTTTATATACAAATACATATATATCAATTTATCTGTATCCACTTATAACCTATCTATCAAGAGAGACAGACAGATAAATATGAGTGGATGTAGTCTCTTGCTCTAAACTGCATGAAGGCCAAGAAGAAATAAGCAACAGTGCTGAAGAGACTCCAGTGTCCCACTATCTTGCACTCTCAAAGGCTCTTTTCCTAGATATTTCACAATTCTATTTATTTCTTGAGGAAAAGGAAGAAAACACACAACAGGAGCCTGAAGCTTTGTATCATGGCCACTCAAGGGGACACTGTCAAAGACCACCAGTGTCAGATCAAAAGGACCTGCACTGAGAAGGGAGTGGCTCTTGGAAAATGTTAGATTCAAAACTAGGTAACTTGCAGTTATTGAAATCCATGACATATATCAAATAAATCATCGACAATTATTAGAAGCTCACTAAACTGATTGGCCCCCTTCAAAGATAACATGCATTTAATAAACAACCAAGTATGTACCAGGTCTTTTCCATCTGAACTTTACCATCGAGTCAGGAAAGGATAGATGGGGGAAAAACGTTGGTACAGCATTAGTCCAACTAATACATGAAAAACTTGAGGACCAAACAAGAAGATAGATAGAAGCAGACAGTGTGACAGATATTTTTGGCAACAGTAAGGGGATGTAGAGATGGAGGGAGTGGGAAGGGAGAGGCAGAAAAACTAACATGTGTTACATCCACTTACTGGACTCTCAAGATAAATAGAATTATGATGCACTAACATCTTAAAATTAGGTTAATAAAGAAATAAAATCACAAGTAAATGACAAAAGTTAGAGATCCAGAGCAGCAGCATTTTGTGGCTCATTGGAAGGTGAATGCATCACTGAGCCTCTACCACTGCAAAGTACAGAGTAAGAAGGACGTTTAGGCTGCTCTCCGATGAGAAAATCCCCTGAGTGTAAGTCGTCTGGGTAGTGCTACCCAAGCCACGTCTGTGGAGACCTCTTGACTTAGCTCTCCAAACCCAAGATATGAATGTCATGGGGAAGTTGGCAGGCAATGCCACGGGATTGACAGTTTCTGGACTAAAATTATAGATGTGGAAAGCAAAACAAGAGGGTCTAGATGTGCGTATTGGGGAAATTTCTGAAAGTCAGGATTCTGATTGCTTGTTGGTGAGGACAGAAATTGTGACTGAGAAAGAGAGCAGCCCAAGGCTTCTGGAGTGATGGCAAAAGCCCCATTGCCAAACTGGTTATGGCTAGCAGAGGGCTTGCGTCATGATCAATCATAAGTGAGGGTATTTCCTGGGCTTCTTTTCTGTATCTGTGCCCTATTTTATACTAAAAGGGTTAACACTTTGAAAATAAAATCTGTCCTCTATTTTATATATAAAGGATTTAAAATATTAGTTAAATCTAATTCTTTCACACATTATTTCAATAGTTTTAATTCGCTTTTAAGATATTTAAAAAGTATATTTCTTAAATATGTACAAGAGCCAGCTAGATAGCTCAGCGGACTAAAGTGCCTGCTAGGGGAGAGCACAGGGGCAGCTGGAGTTCATTCCCTGGCGGGCTGTGCTGGCAGCGCCTCTGGGTGCCCTGAGATGGTGATGGAGACTGGGCATAGTGGCATGTGCCTGTAATCCCAGAACTTGGGAGGCTGCAAATGGGAGAATATCTGGGAGTCCAATCTATGGAGTGAGAGCCTGTAGACCCTGTAGACACTGTACAAATACAGTTTTTAAAAATGTACAGAGAAGTTAGAAAAAAACACACAAGCAAAGTAAAGAAAATTAAAATCATTCTGAACATATCGTCTAACTCGCTTTTCCTACTTATATATGACTTCTGTCAACTTTTTCATATATGAGATCAGACAGCATACACTGTGCTGCTTTGTACATTTACTATAATGTTGTAAATGCATTGAAATTTGTTACATAGTTTTGAGATTATAAGTGATTTAGTTCTATTGTTTCTATGTAAATAAATTCATATAGTCAACACATTTCCTATAATTGAACACTTAGTTTTTCCTAATTTTTAAAAATTTATTTATGTATTTGGTACAGGGTCTCACTACAGAGCTCAGACTCACAGGGATTGTCCAGTCTCAGCCTCCCCAGTGGTGGGATTACAGGTGCCTCCTGAGCTTTCTCCCCAGCCTGCCTTTTCCTAATTTTTACTATCATATATAACCCTCAAAAACAAGCTCACACCATAGCCATGTTTTTCTCAGCAACATTATGGAAGTAGAATTACATTTGAAGGTATATTTTTTATGAGTTGTCCAGTTGCTTCAGTAAGTCTGGGCTATTTTGCAGTAGTCTATATGACAGGGGCTGGGGAAATAACTCAGTAGATTAGGCACTTTCCTGGCAAGTGCAAGGTCCTGAGTTCAATCCCAAGTTCCACAAAAAAAACAAAAATAATAAATAAATAAAAATTATCGTGATCAGGTGATCATGACATGAAAAACAGCATGTAAAGAAAAAAAAATCGGGTACAGACCTTGGGGAAATTATCTTAGGTTTGCATAAAATATGCATGGCCCTATACAAAAAAATTTGGAATAACATATAAACTAATGTAATATTACAGGAGAATAAAACTAAGGATGTTATCTCCTGGCAAATCCTATGGCAATAAATAGACACATTCATAGTTTCATTGTCTACATTGTCCTCCTTTCAACTCTCCTATAGAACAAGGTAATTCTAGACTCAGCTGACATTTCATTTTGCTTAATAATGCTATTTTTCATATTTGTCATATTTTCATTATGATCATTTGAAAAGTTTTGATAATTTCTACTTAAATTAAGAAATATTCGAAGCCAAAAATGTTGTTAGTTGATAAATATCTCAAGGTCTGTCACAGAGAAAAGTGAAAAAATTGTTTATTAAACAACGTTAATTGAAAAAACTATTTATGTAGGAATATTGCCACAAATATTAGAAACATTTTTTCATGTCTGAACCTGTTTAAAATTTTCTCTGCATTATGTCATTCATTGTAGAATTATACTCATTTTACAGAAAGTAAATTTGTCTTTGTAAAATAACAGAACTAATTTATAGCTAGGCTGTTTACCTTCAGATTCAGATCAGAACCATTACCTCTAACATAGATAACATTAGTTATTTCCATTTTTTAAAAAGAGCAACAGGGCCAGGCGTGGTGGCTCAAGCCTGTAATCCCAGCACTTGGGAGGCTGAGGCAGGAGAATCAGTGTGAGTTAGAGACCAGCCTGGGCTACAAAAGTGAGCTGAAGGCCAGCCTGAACTGCATAATGAGAACTTGTCTCAAAAAGACAAAATAATAATAATAATAATAATAATAAATAAAAAGAGCAACAGGACAAGTGAGATAGCTCAGCAAACTGATTGCTTGCTTAGGCAAGCACAGGGACCAGATCCAATCCCCGCACACATGCAATGCAGGTTCTGCCTCTTGGGGTGCTGATCCAGCCACTGCAACTGGCAACAGAGTTGCCCACCTGTAATTACAGTGCTGGGGAGGGCTGAAAATAGGAGCATCACTATGAGTCTGAGCTGTATAGTGAAGACCATGTCAAATACATGAGAGAAAGACAGAAAGACAGAAAGATAGAAAGAAAGAAAACAAATAATAGTAGACCTGCTTATAGCTTATTTTCAAATTTTAGTGAAATATTGTTCTATATGTAGTTCCGGCCAGTCTTGAACTTACCATCTAGCCCAGGCTGATCTGGAGCTCTCTGGAGTCCTTCTGCCTCAGCCTCCCTGCACTGGGATTAAAGGTTTGTGACACCATGCCCTGCATTTAATGAGGTTTTTAGCTACTTAAAAACAAACTAGAAAAACTAGTTGAATCCAGGAAAGTTATTTCTTTTTTTTTTTTTTTTTTTGGTCTTTTTGAGACAGGGTCTCGCTATGCAGTTCAGGCTGGCCTTGAGCTCGCTTTTGCAGCCCAGGCTGGTCTCAAACTCATACTGATCCTTCTGTCTCAGCCTTCCAAGTGCTGGGATTACAGGTGTGAGCCACCACACCTGGCTCATGGAAAGCTATTTCTTTTTAGGATACTAAACACTAATTTGACTTAGTTATTCATTATGTATAACAATACATTTAGATTAAATTTAGCTGTGATATTGCCGGGCGTGGTGGCTCACGCCTGTAATCCCAGCACTCGGGAGGCTGAGGCAGGAGGATTGGTGTGAGTTCGAGACCAGCCTGTGCTACAAAAGTGAGCTCAGGACCAGCCTCAACTGCATAGCGAGACCCTGTCTTAAAAAGACAAATAAATAAATAAATAAATAAATAAATAAATAAATAAACTTAACTGTGTTTGAGGTTGCCTTAATTCCCTTGTATTGGGCTGTCAGTGCTGACATAGAAAGAATACATTTAAATAGAAGAAAGAGAAAGGTAAGGGCATGTCAAAAGTAAACTGTTATCTAGAATATCCTTGAGAGTTTTTCTTATAAGTGGGCATTGTAGAAACTTTATAATATTTTCATGGACCAGAAGAACAAACATTTATTGGTGTATGATAAATTTAATATAATACGCATAAGATGTTTTTATGAAATATTTCTTATCCTTGTACATTCATGTCCTATACAGTCAAGTCATAGGTGAAAATTGAGTTCTAAAGTCAAATTAATAAGGGCCTGCCAAATAGCTCAGCAGATTAAAGCACCTACAGGCAGAAGAAGGTGCTAGGGGTTTGATCCCTGGGCCTGCAATCCGGCCCTGCCCCCAGGGCATGCTGAGACTGCAATTGAGACAGGGCATGGTGGTACTCCTCCTTAATTCCAGCACTTTCAAGGCGAGGCTGTAAACAGAAGAATCACTATGAGACTGACCTAGTACTGAGACACTGGACATCTTGGAGACCCTTCCCTTAAAAATACAGGAAAAGAAGAGAGAGAGAGAAAGACAGGGGGGGAGAGAGAGAGAGAGACAGAGAGACAGAGAGACAGAGAGACAGAGACAGAGAGACAGAGACAGAGACAGAAAGACAGAGACAGAGAGAGAAACAGAGAGACAGAGAGAGACTCTGCAGATGTAGTCCCATAAAATCGGATAGTTATGGGAAGTGACTCTGCAGTGCACTTGGGAGTAACATCTCAGGCAGAACGCAGGCCGTGCAGCCATTGCGCCTCATGTACTGCAAGGGGCCAACAGGAAAGCAGCGTTGCAGTCTGCAGGACCTGCCCTGGGAGAAAGGCTTTGAGCACACAGTGCCTTCAGGAAGCAAGGAGCTGGGAGCGCAAGGATTGAGGACTTCTGGCCTCCAGAACCCAGCAGTGAAAAATCAGTGCTGCTTATAACTTCCCTCCTTGTGGCAGTTTGGTGCACAACCCTATACCTAATGCAAACCTTCACAGAATCATTCCAAGGAGAATGGAGAACCTGCCCACAGTATCGCACAGACGACATGGACACTTATTCTCTGCTCAGGCTTCGGATAGCCCCCATTTCTTCATGAAACCTTGTAATCACGAGTTACTGTTTAGAGGCCGACTGGGGGGCCCAGGTGCTGTCTGTATCATGGAAGGTGTTCATCCACATAGAGGAATCAAGGCATTGGCTGTGCTTGTCCGCCTGGCTTACCCGGGACTGGTGGAACTGCAGACTTCATCACTTGTTCTCAGAACACCTTCCTCCCTCTTTCCTGTCTTCCCAGTCCTGAATGCACAGTGCAAATCACCAAGGCTGGGTAACTATTTTGAAATTTGCTCAGTGTTTTGTGCTTTACACTTTTTTTTTTTTTTTTTTTTTTTGTGGGGCCAGGGTTCGAACTCACGACCTTGCACTTGCCCAGCAGGCACTTGTGCCTCAGAGCTATCTCCCCAGCCCCTTGTGCTTTACATTTCATTTCTTTCAATTTTCTTATAAGAACATGGCTTTCCACAATTGTCTCAGTTTTATGAGAACTTCAAATATATGCATTCCCTTGCCCTTTAATTTGCCTAAAATTAAATTTTAAATTTAAGAATATATTATATATAACATACAACTTCTTGCTCATAAAAAAAATTGTGTTTGGTTATTAAGCATAGAGATATGGCTCTTTTGAGCAAACAGTTCATACTACTCTGATTTACTCCTAGATCTTAAATTTACTGATAAATGGAATTATGAACTGCTTAACTTTAAGAAGTTTCCATCATATTTTTTTCCATCACCCAAAAGTCAAAACTGGGAAGAAAAACTACCCTTGAAATAAAATAACAAGTGCTTATTAGACTGAGTACCTCCAGGATATCATAAACTTATAAAAACTTTGTAATTTTATTTCATTTTTATTTATAGAAGAAGAAATTTCATAGAAGAAAACTGAGCATCTATGAAGTTACTTTTTAAAATATCATTCTTAGCCTGTTATTTTACATAGCAAGACCAATTACCCGAGATGTATTTTGTAGGCAAAAAACATCTCTACCAACCTATAGGGCAACCTATAGGGCAACCTATAGAGCACTGGTTAAGAAAGGAATTGATCTCTCATTTCCTCATGAGAAAAAACTCCACAAAAGAACAAAATGTCTGATCTTTAATTTATGGACTAAGGTGGACAGTTTGTCTCCATAGTGCAGGACTCTATTTCAACACAGTTTTAAGACAAAAATCTAGTACCTATACTCTTATAAGCCATTTCTATTTAAAATGAAATACACAAAACCATGTTTGCTATATTCAGCTTTCTAAATCCATGTAAAATATAAACCCTCCTAGTCTTGAAGCCAAAAATGATATTCTGATTTTGCATTTCATTTCCTTAGTTTAAAAACTGTTATGGTTTATATTTTTCCTGTCAGCTTGCTTAAAACTTTACCTAAGCTATTATGTTACAAGCCTTTCCCCCTCCATTCTTGACAAGGCATATAGAAAAAGCTAAATAAAAATGTATGATTTTACTAATCACCTTCCATGGTTTCACTTGCAACTAAGTCAGCTATAATTCAGCTTCCCAACAGGTAAATTTTAATTTACCACTCTATTTTGCTCTAAAGACACTTCTGGTACAGCTAATAATTAAATTAATTTCAGATGTCCTCACTTTTCAAGTCTCTGAATCACATTTAATTTAATTGTTCAATAATCTGCCCACCCATGCGTGGGACTTTAATATTCAGATACATTAGAGAATCTGCCTGTGTAAACAAACCACTCGATAAGGTAGCTTATTTACAGAGGAGAACTGTTGAAAATTTATAAACATTAAGTGTACGCATTTTGCCGTCTGACTATATTTTCTACCACGTACACTACTTATGTTTTATTCCACTTCATCGTATGACTCCTAGGTGCACATTTCCAAAAGGAATCACCAGAGAATGGGACATAAGGAACACATATGACCAATTTTCTCAGCTGCTTGGTTGAGGCCACCATGCGAACTCTCAGCCACGTATTTCCTACCATTCACTGTGTGCCCCTGAGCACAGTCAGTTCCCTTCAATCTTTTATGAATTTTGGCACAAATTAACTTTTAATGGACGAATTTTTGGTAGACTGCTCTCTTCCTATCACCACCAAATATCCATAAAGTATAGGATAAACTCTATCCTGCTCCATTATATTAAGTAGTTTAATTAACAAAAAGCATAGCCTAGCATATATACCCAGTACTAAGGGTCAGAGTCCTCACTGCCTCTCTTCTGAAAGCCAAAGAAGCTGCATGCTGGGGCCCAGCGGGATGGCTCAGTGGTCTAAAGCGCCTGCTTGGGAAAGCTTGGGCGGCTTCAGGGACCGCGGTTCAATCCCTGGCACCACATGCTGCGCCAGCCCTGCCTTCGGGGCAAGCTGAGCCGGCCATGAAAATGAGTGAATAAACAAAGGTTCTGAAACAAGAAAAAATAAATAAATAAAATTTTTTAAAAAAGAAGCTGCATGCTGTTCCTGTCACCTCTAGTTGATTCTTTTCTCTGTGAATGAACACTGCAATCACTTTATCTTTTCAAAGTAAAACACTTCAATGTCTCCCAATTATTCAGGAGATTTGTTTAGATGCCATGAATTCCTGTGCTGGGGGGGCGGATTTTTGACAAAGCCCATTCCTCCCACCACTTTGAGGTTACTTTTTAACTTTCTTCACTGAATGATCTATCGGCTATTGATTGCTTTATTTATTTTTGCATTTCACAGCTTCTCTAATGAAGCTAACTTTCTCACCAAAGCTCAAGTAGGCTGCACACCCAGCACAAACACAGCTTTTTTACACTGATTTCACACATCAAGGTCAATGAGCCTTGACAGAAGCAGAAAGCCCAGTCTACCTCCTGCCACTTGCCCCGAGGATGCAGGTTGTTATCAGTTACAGCAGCTGCTGGCTCTCAGCTGCTCAGTTCAGGCAACCATGGGGACTCTCAGCTGCACATTTCCTACCATTCACTGTGTGCCCTGGAGCACATTCAGTTCTGAGAAGACTCCAGGGTACAATCTTTCCCGGAGATAGTCACATGTCTCTACTCCTTCCATTGTGTTGTTATTTAGGCACAGATTTCTTCTCCCCCATTGACTTTTTCTTGCAGAGGCCTTTTCATTCATCTAGCTCGCCACTGTTGATTCTCTATTTGCATGGGTCTTAAGCATACAAGAGACATGGAGAACACTTGGTATAGAAATAATACATTGTATGTCACGCATATGACAGTATATTTGAAAAATATACATACATAGCTACAGAGAAAAAGTGTAGATGACAAGTGTAATTCATTATTAGTAGGTTAAATTGATACATAAGTGTAAACTAAGTAACGTTTTTATCTCTGATTTTTCTCATTTCTGTTTATATCAGGGAATCTTGTTAGAATCACTGCTTTCTTCTAAGAGTCATAATGAAATATCTCATGGAAAACTGTTTCTCCTCTTTTTATCCTCCTACTCTTTCCTCTTCTTCTTTGGCTGTACTGGGGATTGAATCCAGGGCCTTTGTACAAAATTATATCCCCAACCCTTTTTTATTTTGAGGCAGCAACTTGGATAAATTAATAGTTTTCCCAGAACCAGTTTGACTTGTGATCCTCCTGCCTCAGCCTACTGCCACCATACTTACCAAGCCCATTGCTTCAGAGTATTTCATGCTATTCTTCATCTTAATTCCACTAAGTAGGCTTCAAAGAGCTTTCAACTTGAAAGAAAATGTGAAAGGCTAAAAATGGAACTTTATGATAATAACAAGCACAATGGAATTCTGGGAACTTTTTTTATCTTATGAAAGAAATCAGATAATGAGAAATTCAGCGAAGATTTCATTGGTAGACAACTTCATTTCAACACAAGTATGGGGTGACCACAATACATGCAGATACTGAAAGAGCAAAACAAATACTTTTCTTTTATTTAAAGGAAGGAGAATGGAAGGAGGATGTAATTCTGTGGCTTTCCAGAGTCCCAGCTAAAATAAATACTATCCAAGTACTGCAGCAGCCTAAATTAAACACTGATAAAAAGGTTTGATGCTGTAGACTTGGATCTCAGTCCTGATGGCATTACCTTTAGGTTACATGATGTAGGTTGCTGAGCTCCCTGACACTTGATAGCCTAAATTTAAAAATGAATATGCTCCACAAATAATTTGATCAGATTGTATTACTAAATATTTAGGACATTGGTTTTTAAAATATAATTTAAGTAATTCTTGAGTTCAACAGGGGTTCTTTATGAATTCTACAAAAATCATATTTTCATTGTATTTTTTAGGATATTATTACAGTATGTCTTTTGTAGTATATTCTAAACTGTAATAATAATGACTATAGTGGCAATTATAAACCACATACTTGACTGGAATGCTAGGCATCTGTCAAAACCAGACTTTAGTCTCTTTTACAAGTTTTACCACTGACATAATTCAATAAAATACCTTTTTTTTTTTTTTTTTAAAGGAAAAGCTTCCAATCCATCTGTAGGTGACATAGGAGCCTTTAAGTGCTCCCAGTAGGGTGGAGGCAGTAGTTCAGTGGAAGAGCACTTGCCTAGAATGTACCCATATTTTAACATCCAACACTATGAGAAACAAGCAAAACAGAGCAAAAGCATTAACCCTTTAAAGTATTTCCTGAATAGATTTTTGGTTGGAATGAATGTGTCATTGACTTTTCTAAGATCCCAAGAAAAACCAGTCAGATACACAAGTATTGAAATTAGCATTGTGCTGTAAATATTCAAATGATAAAGATTTGACATAAGGCATTTCTTCCCTTCAAAGTCTAATTCCAGTTTACTGCTGCGTTAACAATTATATATCAAGAGTTACCCATAGGACACCGTCCAATGGCAATTTCCACTTTCTACTTGACGATGAAGCCCTTATTCCTAGCTAATCAGTAAGTAAGCATTTCTGTAATTCTACCATGAAGATTTGTTTTTAAAAGCTACTTCAGATATCAATGGTCATAATGTCAGCTTTTTTGAGATTAAACACTAAGAAATGAAATTGGTGGATAATCTAGGAAACAGAAATAATGGAATAAGACTAATGATTTGTGGAAGAGACAAAAGGGAAAAATTATGCAAATAAGTTACTTCTCCATTTGAATAGCTGAGGTACCTTCCTGCATTTTCCCCACTTACACTTTGGAAGTAGCTGAGTACAGAGAGTTTTGGTCAGGATCTTACACTGGTCACTGTTAATGGTGCAGGGAACTGCTTAGTTTTCATAAACTTGTGATGTTCATTTCTCCCCTCCTACCACCTTCTCCTGTAACTTTACTTTTTCTTCCACCTGACAGAAGTATGTTTTCATGATTAACTTCCCTGTATCTTATTTTTGTGTTTTTCACTTCTGGTGTCTGTCATTCTTCAGTTCTAGCCATCGCCTTTGACTCTGCATTTCAACACTCTGACTTTTGGTCCTTCATTCTTACTTTCTGGACATGTCCACCTCCAAGTGCCAAAAGCAACAGCTCAGTCTGTACAGAATATACCCTCATGATCCTGTTTATTCCCAATTTCTTACTCTGGATAGAGAATCACTTTTTAATGATGTGAATGAAAATATGAACAACAAAATCTCCCACTCACTTATCCCACTGTTTACATCTAATGAGTCTCTAAGTACCCTCCATTCCACAGTTTATTACTTTGGAAATCTTATTCCACATAACTAGGACAATTGTTAAAGCTTTCAAGCACATAGTTTCATAATTTTTAGCCTTTGTGGCACAGAGGATTAAATTGAAGACTTTGTGGATGTTTGAAGAGTACACTACTGCTGTACAATATCCCCACCCCTTCTCTTCCAAATTTATCTTACCCTGGGCTAGTGATTAAGATATATCCGTCTAAAATGCAATCAATGACAAACAGTACATTTAAGGTATTGTTCATAGATGTTAGGTACCATTCTATTGCCCTTTAATATAGTAACTTATTTGATCTTCACACTGATTATTTATGTTTTTTAATTTAATTTTATTTTATTTTTTCTTGTTTCAGAACTTTTGTTTGTTTATTTATTTATTTTTATGGCTGGCTCAGCCAGCCCTGAGGGCAGAGCTGGCACAGCATGTGGTGCCAGGGATTGAACCGCGGTCCCTGCAGCCGCCCAAGCTTTCCTAAGCAGGCGCCTTAGACCACTGAGCCATCCTGCTGGGCCCCATGATTATTTATGTTTAATAAATGAAAGAAAGGAGTCAAAGAGAATGTAATTAAGTTGCTTAATATAACATAACTAGAACAAAAATATAAGAGATCAAACTAGTAGCCGATTTTACTAACCTTCACTACTAGAGAATGCAAAATGACTCAGAAACAATGACTAGAGAAGGAAGCCATGGGCACTTAAGGCCCATAGTGGCTGATACGTTGTGTCAACTTGAGAGATGAAAAGCTTAACAAAATTGGCTCAGCAATTCTACACTCTAGGGCAGGAAGACGCTCTCCCTAGGAGGTAGAGACCCTATAGTAAACTGACTCTTCACTTAAAGGGTATAAAAGGGAACTGAGAAAGGATGGAGCATTCCACTTCCTTGGGGGTTCTTCGCAGTCACCTTGTGTATCTACTTGGGATCCTTCAGCCTTCTGGTGTAGACCCATCAGTCTTCCCTCACAGACCCCTTGGCCTCCTGATTCAGACTTGCATGGACCTCAGCAGTGAGCTCCAGACCTTGTACTGAATCCTTCCATCTCCAGAGTGCTGACACCTTCTGCATGCTTCCTTATCTTATACATTTGTACATTTTATGTTGAATCTGTTACACTAAAAACCCTGACTGATAAAAGAGCTTATATAACTTTGGTCCAAACATCTTTTTCACGATGTACTCACAGTTTTAATAATTTATTTGAGATTTTTCTTCTAAAATTTTAATACATTTTATTTCCTAATATAATAATAGCCTGAAATTGTTATAATTCTTGCACTATTTTGTTCAGGCATATATGTATATCCATGTTTAAAGCAGCACAATTTATAATAGCTAGATCTCAGAAATGATACATATGTCCATCAACAAATGAATGGATAAAGGAAATGTCATGGTTATACTCAATGCAGTATTTCTATGTTATAGAGAAGCATGAACTTGAGGCATTTCTAGGCAAACTGATGCAGTTAGAAACATTATGGTAAATGAAACCAGTCAGTCACATAACAGTGATTTATTTTGATGGAGTAAATCATTAAGAGGAAATTTTTTTTTGTTATGCTTCAAATTAAACATGATTGCATATGGAAATAAAATATCTGTAAAAAGAAGTGATACAACACAGCCCTGAACTTTATAACATCTTAATCCTTATTAAAAAATTATTACCTAAAAACAATCATTGTGTAAGAAATCTAAGATGATGTGGCACTTTATTTGAAACCTTGTGAGTATAGATTCTCTACTATTAGACAAATATTGGCTGAGTCTGCACTATTTTGAAGGCATAATTTCAGATTCTGTGGGTACAACAGTGACAACTTGAAGACCTTGAATCCAACAGACAGAACACACAGGATGTGAAATGATCAATGCTACAAGGAAGCTTTAAGTATAGACATTTGACAGAGAACAGAATAAGAGACATTTGTGATGAATTCTGAAGCATTATTGTAATGAACAGAAAATAAAGGAAAAGGCAGTATATTCTTTATACACAGACTATGCAAAGCATTAAGAAGGTGACTTAGTGCAAAAGGCTGCTATATCAGTGTAACCAATTACTCTTAAGTGATGCAATGAATAAGAGTTCAAAGTGAATGTTGGTCACTTGGGGGTAGAAATGGAATGAAATTGTGAGTCATAGAAAATTAAATTACGAATGGTCATTAGATTACATAAGTCCCAGATTAGTATTAATGATCACAGTAATGAAGCAATATTTTATGTTTATTACTTTATCATTGGGAAGTACTAACAGGATCTCCTAAGGAAATTAGCTTGTATCCGTTTTTGATCTTTTCAAGCTGGTAACTGTCAATGAATTCTAAAACACTTTCAACATCCATTTGATCTATTAGAGATCTGCTTATTATACTATATTGCTTCCTTTTGACATATTTTTGACAGCTTGATTCCTAATTATTATTTTAACAATAATTTAAATTTTATGTTAAATCACTTTAATAAAATCTACCATAAATAATTTATAATGATGGATATTTAAATTTTGGAGCTTTTTGGTACCAGGAATTGAAATCAGAACCTTATGGTTTCCAGGCAGGTGAAATAAGCTACATTACTAGCCCTGTAATTTAGATTTTTATGGCATCATAAGGAAGAAATAAAATCAAGATATAAACACTAACAAATTTCATTTCATCTATACAAGTGAGTAATAAAACACATTTGCAGAAAAAATATACTCAGATGAAATTATTAATCTACAATTTATATATATTCTAAAGTTCACGTAAGTTTTTCTTATGAGAAGAAAATTTTCAAGACTTTTACTTTTACTTTCTTTTAGAAATGTGCCAGCCAGCCACAACTGTAAACTGAAATCTGAAATCTTTGCAAAGGTATGCAAAAAAAAAAGACACAGATGTAGTTAATTATAACATGTGTTATGTTTAATGCAGTATACAAATCAAGATGAGAGCCTTCAGTTTGTTACCAAGGCTTCAGATTTCCAAGAGTGTTTTAACACCACAGTGTATCTCCATCTGACTCATCTGATTTCATCTTCTCAGTACAAATGGATAGTGAGACTTTCCTGGACATCGCCATTCTGAGGCAAAAACAGTCTTTGGAACAGTATTTTCTAGTTATGTCCTAGTAATGGATAACCTGAATTATTGGTCAAGACAAAGACCTACCTCTTCCCGGAGACAGTCATACTTTCAAGCTTATCCCCATCTAAGGGTTTACTCTGTTCTTCACTTTTCTCAGGAATTCATCTCGTGATCTAAAGGTCATTTCTGATGTCCTTATTTTTAAATATTGTCCTGTAATGTGAGAAGTGTTGATAAATGTAGAAGTATTCATAGGTAGTGCTGGATGTGATACATTGTAGCATGAGAGATACATTTATGATATATAAGAGCACCATAAATATGCATTTAGTTATGTCTGTGTCTCCTTTTTTCATTAAACATATATTTACTGAGCTCTCTATGTATTGAACTCAGAGTAAAAATTAATAATGAGGGACAATTCCCCTTTCTTGCATTTAATGTTTACACATGGACATTAAATTACTTCATTAGTGCAGGTACTTTTTTTTTTTTTTTTTTTTTTTGTGGGACCGGGTTTCAAACTCACGACCTTGCACTTGTCCAGCAGGCACTTGTGCCTCGGAGCTATCTCCCCAGCTCCCATAGCATTCATTTTCTAATTACTTTATCTTCTCTCCTTATTCAAAAATCTTGTGCATTACATTATTTTAAGTTAAAAACGCCACCGGGTTTTTTTTTTCTATTCATTAAAGTACCCTTTCTCAATTTATGGTTTGTTTCTTCTAAGTATCCCTGTGTAATATTTTTGTCTTCTTTTCCCTTTTCTCAAAGTGGAGATCGATTTTAGTGTAAATTATACAGTCATGAATGCTTCTTGTAAAAACCACTGAAAAGTTAAAAATTATTATGCATTTCTTTGAAATTCAATTGGATAGAAAATTTGGCTGAAATTCTAAATATTCATTATTGACAATTTTTTCTCATTTCTTTTCTGGATCAAAATACTATGACAGTAATTTATAATAAAAAGCTGACTTGAACATATACTCATTGGTGAAATAAAGCAGACATACATGTGGAAATATCATATAACCTCCCTAGTGTAAGAACTCAAAAGAAGAAATAAAACTGGAATGGCATATTACAGCTAAATGGAAATCAAGAACTTAAATGACTAAAAGACAGCAAGCAGAAAAGTTATGAAACATGGCAGGCACAAAACCATACACTTATATACACAGGAAGATTAAGACAATGGCCCTAAGAAACTCCAACAGGTTTTTGAAACTAGCACTTAATTGGTATAATTCTCAGCCTGACTAACCATATATGTTAATATCTGCAAAGTAAGCAACTAAACTGAGGAGAACAATGTGCAATACGAAAACCACACTTGGAATGCCTGTCATTCTTGATTTCTAAATGCGTCCTGCTTCTAATCTCATGTCAATTATTGTTCTACTATCTTTCAAGTAAATGTTAAAAAAATAACAAGGTAATAAAAGAAGAGACAAGAAAAAAATGCCATAGGAGTGACTTGCTGTAATTGTATATGGCTAGATTCTTAAATTTTTGTACAAAAAGTGTAACGCTTTTTTTTGTCGCATTCTATAGGTATTTGTTAGAATATCAATGACTGATGGAAAATACCAGTTCCATGTTAAGCCTAAGACATTTGATATTCTGAAAGAGAATGACGTTAAGCCTAAGTGTCTATGTTATGGGGTAATAATATCACTAAGCTTCTCTTCTTGGGGGTTAATAACTTAATTTTGTGGGCCAAAAAATTAATGAAAAAGAAGGGCTACAAGGATAGCCAACATTTTGGCCCTCACCTTTCAAGGTCATGCGAACTCAGGACATAAGAGAACTTTCACTGAGCCAGGGAGATAGCTCAATAGAATAAGCGTTTGCCGAGCAAGCACAGGGTCCTGTTTTCCATACCTGGTACTGCAGAGAGAGGAAGAGAGACAGAGGGAGAGAGAGAAGAGAGAGAGAGAGAGAGAGAGAGAGAGAGAGAGAGAGAGAGAGAGAGAGAGAGAAGCAGAGAGAGATAGAGAGACAGAGAGAGAACTTGTACTATAACATCCTATAACTCAGTGATGTCTCAGATTTTCTGTTCAAGAAAATTATGGGTCCACAAAGAAAAGGGATTCACGATACATAGTATGCCTAAGCAGAGTCACCTAGAGAGAAAATATTTTCTCAGGCTTTCACAGAGAGAAAATTGGTCAAGCAATGGCCATGATTCATCCAGATAGCTGACACTGACAAAATATCTAAAAAATGCTGTACATGGTTTCAGGGTAAATCCTAAGGGAATTTGACTGACTTTGTCAGATATGAAAAAATAAATTACAAGTTTTGTTGTATAGGTCTTACCTTTACTTGGACTTAACCACACAGCAGAAAAGTTTAACCATGAGGCATTAAAAAAAAAAAAAAAAAAAAAAAAAAAAAAAAAAAAAAAAAAAAAAAAAAAAAAAAAAAAAAAAAAAAAAGCCAGATCAGTATGCTGAGCTACAAAAGGCTCAAGTCAACAGCTTTCGACATTGCCAGTTCTATGGATAACCTACTACTATTATGGAATATTGGACTATACATACTTTCTCTTACTTCAATGAGAGGACATATTTGTACTAATAGTGTTTAGAAATGATATCATGTCTGCATCATGTCTGAGCAACTACTGTGAAGACAAAAATATGCATTGTATTATTATAGCCGTCCTACTAACCTGTTTCAAAACTGTCCAATTGTTATTTCTTTCTCATTATATTACTAATATTAAAAATGAAAAAGAAATAAAACAGATAAGAAAAACAAAAAATAAAGCTATTGTAATTCAGCATAGACAATATGTATATCTTGTGTTGACTTAGTATAGCTAAGGTTTTATAGGTTTTATATCTTATAGGTTTTATATTTTTTGTCTTCTAGTCTGGTTAAAATCAGTGTATATGACGATTAACTTCATATGGACCTAGATGATGAATCCTATGCTGGAAAAATAAAAGAGGAAGTTGTGGAAGAAAAATAGTTTGTCATGTGTGTTTACCAATCAGCACAATGAATATAATCACTATATGCAGCAAGTTTGTACCAATAAAACTAAAAATGAAAATAAAGCTGAAATGCTTGGTAGCATAATATCAAGAATGCTATGATTTAATAGTTATAGTAACATTTATAGAAATATGACAATTTTATTTATTTATTTTATTTTTTGTCAGTTCTGTCCTCCCTGAGGGTAGGGCTATCAATGTGTGTGGTGCTGGGGATTGAACCACGGTTACCTGAACCCGCGTAAGCTTGCCTATGTAGATATTTTAAACCACTGAGCTACCTTGGTGGCACAAAATCAGTCAATTTTAAATGGATAAATCTTAGTAGTAGAGAAACATAATATGGAAGCTCCTTTTAGCAATGATTCACAGATTTTTATTTTGAATTTATTATGTTTATAAGTTTCACTTTCAAAAGGTATATTCTAAAAACTAATTTAATTAAATTAAGCACCAGTGCATTCACATTGTGTTTCAGAATAATTAATGACACAAAATGTATTTAATGTAGTGATTTAATCACCCTCCCCCCTTTTTTTTTGAAACTGGAGATTGAACTCAGACCCTTGCATTTGCCAAGCAAGCAATTTTTCCGCTGAGCTATCTCTCCAGGCCCTAATCATCTGTGATAATACGATATTACTAGTATTTCAGTAGTAGGAAACTACAGCTCTTAAGAAAAATATTCAGTATCTCTCCATGAACATAGTAATAACTATTGATTATATTATCATTCTCTTCTACTCACAAAATAACAGAGAAAATATAGAAAACTGCCTTGTACATTTCAATAAAATTTATAAAACAGGAAAAATATCCTCTATAATATCGTATATTTCATAATGAGCATCACTAGTAACTGAACCTTGCAACTACTTTTCATGTGAGTGAAAAAGAAACACAGCAACAAATATAATAAAATACAATCTCTCTCTTATAATAGATTAAAAGCTATTTCAGCTAAAAGTAGGAGAAATTTTCTTATTAAACAATGTGTTGTATATTATGTATGCACTCGACCCAAGCACAATGATGGAAAGGAGACTAATAAAGGAAAATGCTGTTTTCTGAATGATTATCTCAAGTACTAGTTCCTTCAATATCAGATAAAGTAACCTTAGTCTAGTTACTTGTAGACTTGTACTAGTTACAAGTAGACTTGTACTCAGTAGCAATTGCTGATTTTATTTCTCAGTACACATAAGTTATCTCTTTGATATTTGCTTGGATCTTCCTAAAACTAATATTGAGGGTTGTAAACTCAAATATCTAGAGACCAAAATAATGACAGAAACAAAAGATCAAGGAGACCTGTGACTTTTCAAAAGTAACAGCTGTGACTAAACTAGAGCCAGCCGTGAAAGTCAAATCTCCTAATTTCAAATATTTGCAACTTTTGCTTGTTACTATTGATTCATGTCTTTGCATCATTTTAGACATTAGAAAACCTTAATTGTTTTGTAAATCAGTTTCACTTTTGCACAATCATTGGCATATAGTGTAAATCAAATTTTTGCCTTCCCTTTAAAGTTAGAAGCTCATTTGACACCATCCCTGGTTCCTATTGTTTGCAAACATGCACTGCCAACAGGCAAGATAGTGTGGACATAGTCCATGAAATTACATAGAGATGTACTCCAATGTTAGACTCCACTGAGGCAATCTGCATTTGGAATTCTTCAGAAGACATGTTTTTGAGGAATACTTACTCCATTAGACAGTGAAAAGTTCCTTGAATATAAATGAGGATTTATTTTCTAAAATTCTTGTTTCTAGGCTCTAACTTCACAATCAAATGTTACTAGTGAATTTGTTAAATAGCTTATTCTTTTTCAGTATGTAGACAATTATTTTGTTTTTACTTTAGCTAGTACATTATGGTATTTCTTTTAATTTTTAATTTATGTGTTTTTATTGATTTGTTTATTCTAGATTTATTTATTTATTGGAACCAAGGATTGAACTCAGGTCCTTGTTCTTATGAAGCAAGCACTTATTTTACTGTGCTATCTCCCCAGCCCCCATAATGTTATTATTTCTCAGTAGAAAAAAAGAATCAAATAAGAAGTGTTATTGCATTCATGGAAGTGTTTTCAATTATTTACATTTTTAATTTTTATGGCTTTTAATAAGAAATAACAATGTGAGAGTTTCAAAACAGGTTAGTAGTACATTCCCAATAATTCATACAGTACATATTGCTGTCTTTGTAGCAGTTATTTTGAGCATAGGATACAGACATGATAATTTTTCTAATCATTTTTTGCTACAAAAATTTCTTTTCATTTAACTAAGAGAAAGTAGTTGTATACATAGTCCAATATTCCATAATCATAGTTGGCTATTGGCACAGCTGGTAATATCAGAGGCTGCTGATTTAAGCCTTTTACAGCTCAACATACTAACCTAGCTTGATTTTTTATGCCTTGTGGTTAAACTTTTCTGCTGAGTGGTTATGGACAAGTTAAAGCAAGGCCTGCATAACAGAACACATAACTTTTGTATCTCCCAACGTCAGTCAAACACCTCAGGATTTACCTTGAAACCATGAACAGTGCCTTGTAGACCTGTTGTCAGAATCAGTCGACAATTCTTTAGTAGAGCTGCAACTTTAATTTGTCAGATGATCCAAGTATTATACCCGAATAAGTAACTTTGATTAACTCACTGCTATGAGCATACTTCCATGAGGCAATTTGACAGTTTTGCCAAATCTGTGTCATACTGTGGAATCCAAAGCTTTTTATTTGCTCTGGAGCAGCCTTTTCTATATCATGTGCTTATCATCTTGAACAGGAGCAAGTCAGCTTGTCAGAGATTCTTTGCTCATGTCCTTATGGATTCTTACAGGTGAGGCAGGAACAAGGCATGATGGGCTCCACGAGATGGTGCTGCTGTGTGACTATAATATACACACTAATTGGACATTCAAGATGGAGACACAAGCGTCTGTATCTCTCCATTGTTTCTGAACACTGAAATTCAACCTTCACCAGTGGCATTCCTTTCTTCACATGGAGTCAGAGGTCTCAGTTACGTCTGTGGTGACTGCAGTCTGGGATCTATGAATATGAGTGTGCTGGCTTTGCAGAAGGATTCCTTCCCACATGATCTCATGTACCTCTAGTCCAGACTCTCCCACCAATTCTCCTTAACAGAACAGGTGTATTTATTCTTATTTATTTATTTATTTATTTATTTTTTATTTTTTATTTTTTGTCTTTTTGAGACAGGGTCTCACTATGCAGCTCAGGCTGGCCTTGAGCTCACTTTTGTAGCCCGGGCTGGTCTCGAACTCGCATGGATCCTCCTGCCTCAGCCTCCCGAGTGCTGGGATTACAGGCGTGCGCCACCACGCCCGGCCTATTTATTCATATTTACCATGTTTAAGGCTTTGATGTTTTATGTTTCACTTTCTTTCCTTTATTGAAAGCTAACTTGCAGACACTTCTGTGCCTGCTATGCAACCTTGCCTCAGTTTTCTCCCTGATTGTCAGTTTTGCTTTCTCACAAGAGTTTTAATGTTGTTATTCTACCCTTTCTACAGCTAGAGAAAGTAGGCTGTCTACGGTAATGTTCTTTTTTTCTCCAGGTCATGGAATTTCTTTGGACCATTCATAGCATCTTACTCTGACTTCTTTTCACTTAACATTTATGCTTGCCAGGATGATAGCTAAGTTTAAAGAAATAATGAGATCAATGTTAGCTGACCCATAAGGAAATAGAATGATAACATTCATACTGTAGCACGAATTGTCTACAAAAGCTTCACTAACCAATTACCTGTGGTAGAGAAAACAATCTATCAAAGAGAATATTCATGCTATGAGTCATAGACAGACTGCTGATTTAGTTGTAGAAAAGTGCTCTGTGGTTTTTAAAAAATCAATAAATTTTAATGGTCTTCATTAGCTGTCAGTGAATACTTTTCACTTGCACTAAAGAGTAATAAAAACAAATCCAAAATAAAATGCATTTTTTGTCTTGACTTCATGATTTACTAAATATTGTGACTGAAGCAAATTATGAAATAAAAGCTCAACCATTTGAGTGCTATACACTGAGCAATCTATTTCTAACGGTGTTTTCCTTTTAACTGCATGTTTGTATTATGCAAAAATATGTACATTCTACATCAACATTAGATGTAAAAAAAGCACTCATGGTAGAAAGTTGATTTTTATAGTACTGCTGGGGAGAATCAAAGCTGCACAGATGAGCGTAATGACATTCATGTGAAGAAGGTAGACCTGGCCTACTGCGAGGATTTAATATTTATGTGTGAGAACATTGTGATCCAACATACAGCACATCAGAAAAAGTCTAACCTTCTGTTGGGCGTGGTGGCACATGCCTCTAAGCCCAGCATTTGGGAGGCTGGGGCAGGAGGATTGGTGTGAGTTTGAGACCATCCTGGGCTACAGAAAAAAAAAGAAAAACTATACCCTTCACATAAGAAAAATGTTATCCAAATATTGATTTCCAAAATAATTATAATTTCATTACTGAAATACTTTCTTCAAATTTAAACATCTTCATATATATTTATATATATTATACTATATATTATTCAAACTAAATAGAAATAGTATTTTATAAAAAGGAAAGTGAGAGCTGGTGAGATAACTCAGTGGGATATATATATATATATATATATATATATATATATATATAATGACTGGCTCATCCTGCCCAGTGAGTCTGGCACAGCATGTGGTGCAGGGGATCAAACCTTGGTCCCTGTGTTTGCCTAAGCTTGCCTAAATAGGCGCTTTGGACCGATGAGCTATCTCACTGATTCTTAAATATCTTCTTGAATATAAAAGGACAAAATATCAATTTAGATATTAATGTAGAGTTTGAATATTGTACACATTTTTTTAAAAATGTCGAGAGCTTCAGAAATTTAAATATTACTAAAAAATATTAGTGGGGGGGACATACCTGTAATTCCAGCACTTGGGAGGCTGAGGGAGGAGGATTAGTGTGAGTTTGAGACCAGCCTAAACTACAAAAGTGAGGTCAAGGCCAGTCTGAACTGCATAGTGAGACCCTGTCTCAAAAAGACAAAAAAAAAATTGTTGGGCAATATTTTTTATTTTAAAAATATTTTAAACCCAAGTTAGACATGGTGGCACATGTACAATCTAAGCAATGTGGAGGCTCAGAGAGGAGGAATACTAAAACCTGAAGGCCTTAATAGGCTACATAGTGAGTCCAGGGCTAACCTATAAAAGATAACAAGCGCTTGTCTCAAAATTCAAAAACAAGACACAAAAAAGAGAAAGAAAAAGAAAAATGTTTTAAGCCTAACTTAGTGAAATCCTGTCATAAAGTAAAATAATAAATAAAATAAAAATAGGGTTGAGGATATAGTTTAGTGCACAGGCCCTGCATTCAGTTCTCAGTTCCTCAAAGCAACACAAAGTTTTACTATATTATTCACATTCCATGTACGAATTCCATGCTGGTGATATTTTACCTTCCCACTTATAGTAGTCAGCATGTTAACAACTATAGCCTTTCCTAATAAATTCAACATATACCACCAGATGTGAAGGAAAACTTCAGTTAAAATTAAATGAAATTAAACATTTTTCCTTAATTCCACTAGCCATGTTTGGGACTAGCCACACTGACTGTGTGCTGTCGTTGAGAGCAGAGTGGATCATGCAATGTCTCCTCCATCACAGGAAGTTTCCGTGCTTATTGCCAGTTTACGTTATCAGCAAAACAATGTCAAAGCTCAATTACTAGCCTGACATTCAGCTGTGTTGACTGATGACCAAATACTATATCTAAGTCTTACAAATTTATAAACAAGGATTCAAACAAGGTCATTTGTATCATTCAATGACTCAAACCATGCTCAAAGAGACTGTGAAATACACACACACACATACAGCTAAAACTTTCAGGTTTTCCTTTTTGTGTAAGGCACGAATTTCACTTCTAGTATGCAAACTACAGGCGGCAGAAAAGGAGGCATTTCCAGTGTGTATTCATGGAATAACCTGAGAAAAGCAACAAAGCCAGTGAAAACGTAACTTCTAGAACATTCTGGTAGAATAAGATCCTTCTGAGCAGCTTTACTCATTAAAAGCAGAGCAAACCAAGAATGTGCATGATTGATATTATACACAAATGCCAGCTCTTGGCACTCTGGTGTTGCTCAGTGTAAATAGGTTCAGATAAGAATAATCTATACAGAGTATTATTTTATAAGATTTTAAATTAATTTCAAATGTACACAAAGGCACAAAGTTGATTTATCATCATTAATTTATCATTTACTCTTCTTTTTCTATTTTTTTCAATTTCATAACTTTCTCTTTCCATATGCAGGTTTATCTGAAAATAATTTCCGTAAGCCACATCTATTTAATCCTAAATATTTCACTGTACATGGTCTTATAAAATCACAATGTTCACTATCTTGTAAAATCATTTAAATCAGCAAAAAGTGACCTTGAAGTGAATAATTTAACTACATCTAGCACTTACTTTTGCATAACAGAGTACAAATTCCTCATATGAGCAAAAGAAAGAAATACTTTGGGCCTGGGAGAGAGTTTAGTGGAACAGTACCTACCTGGCAAGTGCAAGATCCTTTAATGCCTGGTACCAAAATATAAAAAAGAAAGATACTACTTATTTATTTTTGTATTTTAGGATGGGTTCTAGGGGTCTACAGACTCACATTATGTACACTGGACTCGTAGCGATCCTCCTGTTTATAGTCTCCCCAGAAATGGGATTACAGGACTGTGCCACCATACCCAGTGTCAATTGCCTTCTCAGTGCTGACCTTGGGGGCGGGCCAGCACAGCAGGCCTGGGGATTGAACCCCAGGCCCCTGTGCCTGCTTGCAGGCCCTTTAATCCACTAAGCTATTTGGCCTGTCCTAAGAAAGATACAACTTAAATTATTCACCCAAACCTACTCCTATCCATTCATCCATTCTACTTTTTTTTTTTTTTTTTAGTTTAGTACAAGGTCTATGGAGTACAGAGTTTATGGGGTATGGGGTCTACAGGGTCTCACTATGTAGATTATATTCATAGTGATTCTCCTGTTTTCAGCCTCCCAAATGCTACAATGTCTATGACATTCCTCATGGAAAGTGTTTGCTAAAGATTTCCAGGAAGAAAAATTTCATACATATATATATATATATATATATATATATATATATATATATAAAATATATATTATTTATATAAATTACAAATATATATATATATATATATATATATATCATATATATGGTTTCAGGAGTAAATCTGGAGCAAAGCAAGTATTTGTTAGCATTGTCAATAATTTCGAAGGTAAATCACCATATATTTCCATCTTCTAATTCCATAAATACAAGAACACAGATATTTAATATTCAAGTTAATTGCTTCTTTTACTTAAGAATAGTAAAATTCAAAATTGCCTGTTCCTCTTCTGAATCCTTTCTTTTCTTGTAGTTTAAGATATTGTTAGATCAATATAAAGAAATCAAAACTAAGTTAAAACAGTATTTCATAAAAAGGAAAATGAGAGTTGGTGAGATAGCTCAGTGGACTAAATACATGGTTACACAAGCTCAGGGACAAGAGTTCTATTCCCAGCACCACTTGTGGTGCCTGCCCCAGTCCCTGGCATGCTGAGCCACTTACCAGTTCCAGGCCTGGTGGTGCAAACCTGCAATCCCAGCCTTGGGGGATGGGGAGGCTGAAAACAAGAGGATCACTATGAATAGGACCTGCATAGTGAGGCCCTGTGTCAAATACATTAAAAAAAAGAAAGAAATGGCCTCTCAGTTGACGATTATTATCTAACTTTTTCCAGTTTTCCATTATATTTAAATGATGGAACACAATCTCTAAACTTCACATCCCACTCTGCTTGCATGTAGTGGAAACGTTGCATTCTGTTTATACCCCCCTGACCCCCAAGCCTCCTCCCACCAACCCCTCTCCTCCCGCTCCCCGCGCTACTCAGCACCCCCACCCCAGGCCACCATGAAGCATTTCTGATGGAAATTGGTAGAGGGGAATGAAACAAACAAATGTTAGAGCTCAGTTCTGAGTTTTGGAGCAGTCTTCTTGCTAACTTCACAGCAAGAAAAAAATGCAATGCCAGAAATACGAAAAATGAAAGCCAGTTTTAAGCAATGTTGGTCCACGCTATCTTGTTACTATATTGCGTAGATTCCTTTCTTTCTATTTATTCTGATTCCATGGCACAGTGTATTTTCAACATTTTATAATAACTCTGACAATAATTAGGGACAATCTGAAAACTTTTGTATATGTGGCTTTAGGGGTCCTAATATTTGACCACTAGAATATAAAGAATACTCAAAATGAATTGTTTTATTTTATAAATGGTAACCCTTCTGATGACAGTACTGTGACTAATAGACATAGATTTAAATATATAAACTGGTAAAATAATTTCTTTTGTAGAATGTGGGTCAAGAAAAGAATGCTAGACTTATAAATATGAAAAAATACTTGTTATAGTTTCAAATTGTACATTAACTTGTGGTGTATATTGACTCATAGGTTATGTTGAATAAAAGTAGCAATCAATGGGGACCACATTAAGGTTCTTTTTTGCTCCCACCCTCCACAGTGTGCCCTAAGGAATGTCATTCCCCATACTTCATTCCCTGTCTAGGCCTCCACCCCATAAGTCAGTGCATGCTTGCTGTGTTCTGAGAGAAAAGCTCTTGGTGTGAGACAAATTAACACAGCACTGGGAGCCATTTAAGAAATTATGTCTTCCAGCGCCTATGCAAGCACCACTGTCTCCCCTAAAGCCCAATGTTCGAGTCAGTTAGACAAGCAACTCAGTCCCAGAGGTGGTTTTCTTCATGCTGACTCAGGCAGTAAACTTTTCTTTAGGGGCATAAATGAACAGACCCAAGATAGGCAGATGAATTTTTGAGCTATTTTCTTTTGGGGCAGAAAAAGTCATATGCCTTTCAAACCCTATATAACTGTTTCAGTTTGGTAATTCCAACTGCATGAGATATTTTTCATGCACATGTACACATATGACAAGTGTACAGTATTAAACTTAAATCCCTATAATTTATTCAATATAAATAATAAAAATTATTATTTCTTTAATCAATATAAATATAAAAACTGATTTCCAAGCTTCATCTTTTTTTTTGCGTTTTCCACTTAAGGTGAATTATAATAATATTCTTTAACCTTGAGCATATTTAACTGACCTAAATATTAAATGGCAAACTAGGGAAAACATTTATAAAGAGAATTCTAGATAACTAAAATAGACAAACTGAAAAGGAAAAGGAACAAAAAAGAGAGAGAGAAAAAAAGGGAAGGCTTCGACCATCTAAAAATATCCCTGGAGAGAGGTACAGAAATAACACTTTTAATAAAGTCCTGGTGTGTTTTATAGCAATGTAGCGTGTTTTGTAGGAAAAAAAAAAATCATGACATGGTAATTTCTATAAATAGAGCACTCTTCATTGGGAACTCGAAAGAGTAATGTTTCATTTATTATTTAGTTGATATTCTTATAATCTTTTTACTGACACCGAGGAATGATAAAAGATTTCCCCTGATTTTCCCTCTTTTGTGGGAGAGTAGAAGGAAAATGAGGTGAGAGAACTAGACAAAGAAACTGGTCAACATATTTGCCCCCTGCAACTTCCTGCAAGTCAGAAGAATGTGCCTTGTAATTATAGACACGTCAACATTTCAAACATCTAGACCTTAGGGATCCATGAGAAGAACTGCAATAAACAATATCCCAAAAATTAAGTGGATAGACCAAGTACAAAAGAATAAAAAGAATGAAACATCTTCCAAATTTCTCACTGACAGAGAAGAAACTCTTTCCATACTTGCATGTACTCATTGAAGAGTTGGCTGGTCAACTAAATGAAAGACCAAGGCATCATTTCTGGAAATATAGTGTCTGCAGGGGATAGACAGGTACAGCAAAAAGAGGGTGTGATTGTGGGAAGGACTGCTCTTCAGTTAGAATATCAAGAAAAGCTCTGATCTTAATGGACTTTGTCACAGTGAGTATCATGAAACACGCTATATTCCTGGTAGCACATTGCTGCTTAAAGCTTGGCTCTGTCATAAGTCTTACAATCAGGTGTGGGGTCTCCTGCAACAGCCAGTGGGTGGGGGTCTGCTCAGGTTAACTGGGAGGCCAATTCCAAGGAGTGAAGCCCCTCCAAGACAGAGTGTTTTGCCAACTCCTGCAGAGATGGGCCTCAGGGGGCCAACAAGAAAGCTCCTGGAGGGCCAATCAGATAAAAGTTAGCTATTCAGCCAAACTACCTCCGAGCCCAGTTACCTAAAATGAGCACCTGCACTCTGAAGGACTCTATGCCTTTGCTGTTCCTCATTAAGTCTGGGGCTTTGTGTCAGTTCACGGCTTCATTCTGGGGAAGAGCCTTCATCCCTGGAAAAAGATATACTCTGTCTGATGCATCGTCATTTCTCTCTCTGTCAGGGTTTAGTGGTCAAAAGCTGGCATACGGGGTCATAGTTTAATTTCTCATTTTAAATTGGAAGATTTATACTCTAAAGAAATACAATATTTTCTGACAAGGTCATACTTGAGATTTTTCTATGTGTATGCGAAGGTCATCTTCTTGAAAAAAGAAGGTTATAAAAGGACAGGGAGGAACAAAGACAATGTGCCTTACCATATTTCATAAGCATTGCTTTGCATTCTTTTGTGATCCTAAATCTGAGACAATAATTTCTTCCAGTCAACTGCATGTGGGGTTGAATATAAGAAGTCTCCTGAACTCTAAGGGGTCATTTTAATTACTCTTGTGATTTATTACTTACCAGGATAATTCCTAAAAGTCAGCACAGTTGCTTACTAGAGCTATAGGAAATTGCTGGGCAGAAGCTACAGGTGAGCCACATTAATCATTTCTGGAGTTTTGTCAGTGTGGGTTTTCACCCTGTGAAGTTTCCAACCCACACACTGGGCCATAGATGCTAAGCTTGCATCACGACTCCTTCAGATCAGAAATTAGGGTGGAAACTCTACCTTTCCCACCTTACATTTCAGAAATGAAAAACTATTCTCATGAAAAAAATATCTAACTAAACGCTAAGTTGAGTCAGATATTTGTCTAAATTTAAATATATTTTTATTAATGTATAAATTCAAAAGAAAAAGTGAATTAAAAAAAAATTTTATTGTGAGCTCTTTGTAGATTGTTTTTTGAATTTTGGTATTGGAAATTTACCCTAGGGCCTTCGCAATGAGATACATCTATCTCTAGCCATTATTATTAATTATTTATCATTATTATCATTATTTTATTTTTTCACTATCAGACAGGGTTTTACTTCACTAAGTGACTAAGTAACCCAGGCTAGTCTAGGATTTTCAGTCTTCCTGTCTCAGATTGAGTGCTGGGATTAGAGACTTGCACAAGCACACCTGGCAAATGCCTACTTTTCATTCCACCCTCCCTTCCTCCCCTCCTTCCTTCCCACCTTCCTTCCTTCCTTCCTTCCTTCCTTTTTTCCTTCCTTCCTTCCTTCCTTCCTTCCTTCCTTCCTTCCTTCCTTCTCTCCCTTTCCTTTTATTAACTCTTCCAGATTCCTGAGCTACACTCTTATACAAAATCTAAGTTTTTATTCTCACACATTTTATAGTCTAAAGGACAGAGATGGAATAAAAATCTCATAATCATCAAAAAGTAAGAATGAGAAATGTTACACGGGATTATAAAGAAAGATTTATTCAGGAAATACTTATTTCAGGGTCCTTGGAAACTGAGGAAGAAATAATAAGCAAACTTGGATCTCCGAGATACATAGTATTCAGAATATGACTAAAGGAAATTAGGTGGCCAGGTTGAAGTGAACAAAGTGTGGGATGAGAGGAGGTAGAAAGTTACCTGGAAGTGGAAACAGGGAAGCAAGGCCAAGTGACTAAAGGTATAGGAAAAATTATATAATTTGATAGACTGTAATAGTGTAACTGGCATCATAGGAGAAAACTGGGAACATTAATAGATCTAGGGGGACTCAAGTTATTGCAAATGATCAGGTGGAAGGGACCAGAAAGTGTTAAGAAGAAAGATTTTGGGTAAATCATTGCCTATGTGTGGAGATAAGAAACTAGCATCTTGAAGAAGCCAAGAACAATAAACAAAGCTTAGGGTAGGTTGTAATCTGTTATTTAGGGATTTCAGAAAACTAGGATTTAAAAAGGCAGTAACAGCTTATCCTGATTGATGTCTCCACCCTTACTTGAGACATTGGTGATTATCTCCTCTCCTCCTTCTAATCTTCATACTGTATGACCTAAATAAAAAGGAGATGCTTCTGGAGTTCTGGGCTCACTTCCAGAGAGACAGACCTCAGGGAGACCTCTGAAGCTACATTCATAGGTCTTCTCCTCGTTTCTTTCGGCTCCGACTCGCAACATACAACAGCAGGTGCCTGACTGTCCATGAGCAAGAATGGCCATGGATGCGAAGGAAGTTTATGGATGATGAGGGGTAGAGACTCATCTAGTTGGCTAGTCACCTAGGAAAATTCTGTGTGTTTGGAGTTAAGGATTTATTTTTAAATCTAAATTTAGCTACCTCTATGACACCCAAATAGATCAGTTATATCTAAGTTTGGATTTCATTAAAGTGGTCCACATTTTAAAAAATTTCTAAATTATTAAGTGCATAATTGAAGAGTAGGTGAAAGATCTAAAATCACGAGGTTAAATGAAGTCAGAGAGTGAGCAGAAGAAAAAACACAGAAGGCTCCAGGTCCTGATTATTTAAACATTTAGAATTCAGGACACAGCCCACACAACCATAACACTGCAATTAATATTGTTAATAGGAGGAGAAATAATAAAACAACATATTTACTCCTTTGCAAATAAAATCAAGCTCATTTGATAATTATAAAGAAAGAAGAACAGATTTTTTCTAGTGCTTCTATGATGAAAAATTAACATGTAAATTTATTTTCTATTTAGTATTTATGTCAAATCTAAGCAATTTATGGGGGCATTTAAGAAATTAATCTAGGGCTTGTATTATTGTATTCAGTGTCTCACCTTCCACACTGTGTATGTGTGAGGCTCTTGGTGCAGTCAAAAGCACTGAACAGATCAGAGTGGTTGACCAATAAAAAAAAGTGTTTTGACCATGTGACTCCAGTCAGCCATCAGAGGGCTGTATTTAATTTTCCTGCTATCATGACAACCACTTAAGCTTGAATTTTTTCTTTCTTTTTTGTTAATTATACTTAATTAAGCACACCTTAATATCATAAACAATAATAATAGTCAAAGTTTTTCTTTTTTTATGTATTTTGTGCAAGGTCTCTCTATGCAGCTTGAACTCTTAGTGAGCCTCCTGTATTCAGCTTCCCAGTGCTGGGATTACAAGTAAGCACCACCACACATGGTTTTGGTTGACAGCTCAGCACACCCAGGGGTGGGAGCAGCACAGCATGTGGGGCAGGAGATCAAATCCTGGTCCCTGTGCTTGCTTAAGCAGGTGCTTAGTCTGCTGAGCTTTTTCACAGGCCCTCTTCTTTTGTTATTATACTTATTTTGATGCCTGAATAGTATCTCTGACATTTAGTACTGATGTCCAGTGTGGCTAAGTTGAGAGATTCTTGGAATGGTGACTTGATTGTGATGGTACTGGTATTCTCAGTGGACTGACCTACTGTGTCCCTAGGGAACATGGCCATAACTTAATGGCTATGAAAGGTTGGAGGAAGTGGGTCTTGGGGGGGGAATCTGGGTGACTGTACCTGGTCCCTTTCTTTCCAGTGCTCATGACATGAGAAGCTTTAATCCATCATGCTCTTCAGCCTTGGAACCAAATAAAAATGAACTAAAATCTCTAAAACCATCAGCCAACACAGACTTTTTTAAAATACTGTAATGGTTTGTGTCTAGTTGCCCCCCCAAAGCCTCATGTAAATCATGGAGCTGTAAAGCAATGGGCTCGAGGCGTGGGGCTAGAGGACCAGGGAGGGGCTTGAGGGTGGAGCCAGTGATTTGCAGAACCAGGTAAAATGACCACCTTTCCTTCCCTCATTTTTCGTGTGGTGTATTTGTTCCAGCAATGAGAGAACAGCAACTAAGACAAATGCAGATGTCAGATCTTTGTTTTATTTGTCCAGCAGCATAAAACTGACTAATATTTTTGTTTTGTGCATTTCACTACATTTTTGCCAATTCAGAAACAGCACACCATGTAGCTATATCTTTAAGATATCTGTGAAGTAAATAAGTGAATGATTAAGTAGCAACTGTTCCGTAATCTGTTCGCTAACTTTTTGTTAAACAAGTGACAAAATTATCTACCCACAATACTTAGATATAAGGCAAAAGCCGCAGGGAAATATGTATATTTTGAATCTATTTTTATTATACAAAAAATGGATCAAACAGTGATTCCAGATTTTTATTTTAAAAGTAAGTAATTCAAAATGTTATCTAAAACATATGTAGCTCCACATATTCTGTAATTCTTATTATGGAATTAGTTTCCTAATAATTTATCAACATCAATAATCCTCTTTAGAAATGTCTTCCTATCCTAAGTTCCAATCCATCCTCTTTTCTGGGCCCTGACCCCAGCACCGTTTCAACATATGTTTACTTCAATCTTTGCACCAAAATCGGTTTCTTCTATAAATCTCTTTTGGCATAAGTTTTACAATGTGTCATAAAGTTTGAGGGAGAAGTCAAGGAACATTAATCAAAGTCCAAACTTATAGTCAAGACAGTGCTTAGTTGATCATTTAACCAACAAGAAAAGAAGGTGCAATGCAAACATTTATATTTTTTCAGGAACTTTCTACTAACCAAATAGAGAAACCTCTGATCTGAATATCAGATAATGAACAAGACATTTCTCACTGTGGCGTTCCTTTTCCACACAGCACTGCATCTTAGCAAAGGCAGGAGGACAAAAATCAAACATACATAGCATATCCAAATCGGGAAGAAAGATGTTACCATGTTAAAACCATGGTTTCTATAATATATTTACATACAGAGAGTCCCAAATGCTCCACCAAAATATATGCAACTAATACAATCAACAAAGTCAGGAATACTAAATCCATACAAAAGCAAATGCATTTTTGTACACTAACAATTAGATAAAATAAGAAATAAAACAGTTTCACAAAATATAAAGTTTTCTAGCAAGGTGAAATATTTATACAAGGTGAACTATTTTACATTAATGAAAGGAAATTGAAAAGGGCACAAACAGACAAATATCTTGCATTCATGGAAGAGAAAAATTAATATTATTACTAATATTTTTAAAATGTACTATCCTAGGTGATTTAAACTTTTGTTAAAGTTCCTATCAGAATTCTTATTATATGATTTTCACTATAAAAAGGAAAAAAGGGCTAGGGAGATACCTACGTGGTCTAAGCACCTGCCTGGCAAGCACAAGGACCTGTGTTCAATCCCCAGTACCACATGCTGACTGGACCCCACCATGTGTGTTGTGCAAGTCACTGAAATCAGGCATAGCAGTGCATTCCAGTAATCCTAGCAGTAGGGAGACTGAGACAGGAGGATCACTATGATTCCAAGCTGAATATTTAACCCATAAACCAAATAAAGGGACAAATAAGAAATTTTAGAAGTATACTCCATATAAAATGATTAAGCACTTAAAAGTGCCAAATTTGTCTTGATATAAATAAAATATAAATTATAGACAAAAAGAAAAATCTTTTTTTTTTTTTTTTTTTTTTTGTCTTTTTGAGACAGGGTCTAACTGTGCAGTTCAGGCTGGCTTTGAGCTCACTTTTGTAGCCCAGGCTGGTCTCGAACTCGCAGCAATCCTCCTGCCTCAGCCTCCCAAGTGCTGGGATTACAGGCGTGAGCCACCACGCCCGGCAAAAAGAAAAATCTTTTGCAAAAGAAATGGGAACCAAAAGATGGAGCAGAGTGGAGAGGAAAAATAGCCAAGATGTGTGACATGGCTATCAACGCCCCATGTGCCATGTAATCAGTATGTACCAATCCAGTGGTTCTCAACCTGTGGGTCACGACCCCAGCGGTTCTCAACCTGTGGGTCACGACCCCGGCGGGGGTCGAATGACCAAAACACAAGGGTCGCCTAAAGCCATTCCAAATCATAACTGTAGCAAAATTACAGCTTTGAAGTAGCCACTAAAATTATTTTTTGGTTTGGGGGTCACCGCAACATGAGGAACTGTATTGTGGGGTCACAGCATTAGAAAGATTGAGAACCAGGGTAAGGAAAAGAACTGCAAAGCTATGTTAATCAAAACAGCATGCTGCTGATATCAAACACATCACACACACACATACACACACACACACACAGAGCCATTGAACAGAAAATAGACCTCAATAATTAATCTAGACTTTTAAGCCAATGGTTTTAAGATAAGGGTCTTTCAGAAGACCCAATGGGGAAAGAACACATTTTTCAGGGAAGAATACTGGGGAAATCAGATATCTATATGTGGAATAAGGAAGTTAGACACTTTTAGACCCTAATTTTACAAAATGTAACAAATATCAATTCAAAATGGGGAAACATTTATCTGAAACATATGTTGTGAAACTGTAAAATATCAGAGAAAAAATAGAAAAATAACAGTGCATGATATTGGTCTAGGAAATTTTAAAAATATGACTCCAAAAACATAGGTAGCAAAAAATAAAATAGATAAATGGGCTCCCATCAAAATAATATGCTTTTGGTGGTAAGGAGATAGCTTGGTGGTCTAAGCACCTGCCAGGCCATTCCAAGGACCCAAGTTCAATCCCCAGTGCTGCATGCGTGCTGGCCCCAAAACAAGGTGTGGTGTCACACACCTGTAATCTCAGCACTAAAGAGACTGAGATAGGAGATTGACTGTGAGCCTGAGCTGCAAGGTGAGACCCTGATCCAAATAAATAAATAAATAAATAAATATCTTTTAAAAAATTTCTAAATATTAAGAATCTAAAAATTCCAGTACTAAGAACATAAAACTTTAAATTGAGTAAAGGAAATGAAGATATATATTTTTTTCCACAAAAGAAAGCATATAAATGACAACTGTGTATTTACAAATGTTCAAAAATATACTAACCATTAAGGAAATGTGACAAGATAAAACCCCAGTGAGATATTATCTCACCGTCATCAGAGTGGCTATCTTCAAAACCACATAAGCTAACAAGTTTTAGCAAAGATGTGGAGAAAGAGAATCCTCGGGAAACTTGGAGGACATTATATTAAGTAAAAATGTTAATCATAGAGAAATAAATTCTATTATTATTTCACTTACATGCAGAATCTAAAAGAAAGTAGAATTCACAGAAGTCAAGAGCAAACAGCATTTACTAGAAGTCAGAGGGTGAGGGAGTTGGGCAAATGCTAGCTAACGGACATGAAGGTTTAACTATACAGGAACAAGAAGAGCAAAGAGACTCATTTTACATCATCAAGACTTCAGGCAGGGGGCCCAGCAGGATGGCTCAGTGGTCTAAAGTGCCTGCTTAGGAAAGCTTGGGCAGCTTCAGGGACCGTGGTTTGATCCCTGACACCACATGCTGCGCCAGCCTAGCCCTCAGGGCAGGCTGAGCTGGCCATAAAAATAAATAAACAAACAAATGAAAGTTCTGAGACAAGAAAAAAATAAAATAAAATAATTCTTTAAAAAAAAAAAAGACTTCAGGCAATAGCAATATATTGTAAATCCAAAATTTTCTGCAGGAATGACTTGAAACATTCTAACCACAAAAAAGCATGAAGATATATGGTCTTTAGCTTAATTCAGCCATTGTATGATATATACATATATCAAGGCATGTCTTAAACTGTAACATTTGATGTGCTTCTTGTCAATTTAAAAAGGAAAAATGAGTGATTTTTTAAAATTTCCCACTAGTGTGAATACACATGCACATAAAAAAAACATCAAATACACCACACTGAAAAAGTGAAATAATGTCTTCTCTGACAACCAAAGTCAACATTTTCTGAGAATTACAGCTGAGTGGGAGGCACAGGTCTACAGGTTATTCTGGGATGGCACAGGGCACTGCTGGCCTTAACAGCTCAAGGCAGACCTCTTTGTGAATGTGAGCATGTGTGCTGGAGGCAAAATGCACAGCGAGGGTGATTTCTGTACCAGCGCCTGCCTCCTCTAGATTTTGGTGATGCAAGGGAACTGGCTGGCTTCTTATTTTCTGAGTGTGCACCCACTGCCAAGTAGCCTCCAGGTGCCTGAACAATAACAACAGAGACGCAGTGAATAGCAATATTAAAAAAAGAAAACGACTTTCCATAGCACAGCAATGAGCATAATGGGTGAGCAGTGGCTCACAATCTGCAATACTGCTTCTCGGAGAGAAGCCAACTTAGAGATCCTGGTCTTAAATTGTATCAGGAACACCCATTAAAGAGCTGCGTTAAATGCGCAAACAAATTTTCCAGATTTCCAAAGCAAAGACATTTCACAGTGGCTAAATCTACAATTCCCAATCAGAAGTGTGGAAGCCATTATTAACTGCAAATTATGCCACAGAGAGAGACATCTTCACAAATGTGCCCAGCAAGAAAACTTAAAGGACTTGTGAGAGAAAAGTTAATACTACGTTGTGAAATCAGACAAAAAGAGCTTGAGTACAAGCACATATTTCTTCAGCATTTTTGAAGTGTTTAGTTTATCAAGGCAACCCAGACATCTAGTTAACAATATTTTCTGAGAGCCTGCTGAATTATGAAATTATAATGCCTAGAACAGAATGAAATAGAAGCAATGGCAATATTTGCTAACAAACAGTCTCTGAAATGCTACTGTGATGTGGGCTCCTGCTCCTGACATTTCTAGATTTTGGTTATGCAAGGGAATTTTCTGGTTTCTTATTTTCTTAGGCGGGTTCACAAGAAATTAGCTGAGAGGTGGGGTCTCATACATTTAGCATGTGGAATGGGAGACAAGAGGTCATTTCAGAATCACAAGAAAGATGTCATCTAAGAGTAAAAGAAAGCCGCTACTCCTGACAAGTGCCGTATGATAAAAGACAAAATGCTTAAAATTCAACCCAAAAAGGTATATAGTTTGTCTTAGAAGTGGTGCATTAGGAGTTTGGCTGTCTGCTGCAATTTTCAAATTACAAGAACCCTATTGGCTACATATGTATAGAGTTAGTGTCATATTTCAGTGCTCTATTTTTTTCATAAAATTTCCAGTTCTCTTATTAAATACTTAATGAGAGAGTAGATATTAATAGAGAAACAAGTTTCTACTGTATATATTTCTGTATTCATTTATTCTTCAAAAGATCTTTTTCTATCAGACTTAGGATCAAACCCAGGGTCTCATGGATACCAGGAAGATGTTCTACCACTGAATTACATCACCAGTCTTTTGAAAATTACATTTCTGAGATGGTCTTCCTAAATTTCCCAGACTGGCTTCTAATTTGTGATTCCTGTGCCTCAACTTCTAGGGTAGCTGGGATTATAGATTTATTAAAACACACCATAACTTAAGTGTGTATACATGTGTTAAGAAACAATGCTGTCGTTATTTACAGTAAGAAATTTTGGAATCTTTGCTTATTGAAGAGAAGCTTAGCTTATGAGACCGTTGGATTTGGGGCTATTCCAAATAGCACTCAGCCAAATAAGATTGCCTCTCACGACTGCCTTACAAAAGGGATGGAGGAGCGAGTGGGGGAATCTGCCATGACACTCACTGAAGCTGAATGTGCTTTCAGGATTCCAAACAGGAGTAAATGGAACATTTGAAACAACAACAATGGCAACGCCGATTACCCATACAAGCCAGGGGTGTAAATCCTCACAAATCTGGAAATTTCCCTGCTCTGGGTGTGCTGAGCTGGCTACCAAGAGTGGACATGGTGGTGCATACTAATAACCCCAGTGCTGGGAGGCTGAGACAGGAGGATCACTATGAGTCCAAACTGAATAATGAGACCCTACAGCAAATACATAAAATTAATTTTTTTTAAAAAAATCTGGAAACAAAACATCAACTAGTACTCCAAAAGGCATAAAGAGAACTCAGGTTCATGTACATATGACCAAAGGTGAAAGCATTCAGTTTCTTTGTAAATATGCCTTCAATATCAAGCATGGTCTGATACCTATATTTATCTTTAATCTCATTTTTAACAATTTAGGTTAATGTCTAAATTATGAAGAAAACATACCATATAATTTCTATTATATAAAATCATAGGATGATACAAAATTCGATGTTAAAAAGCATGTACCTTAAAGATTTCTGAACATTCTTTTTATGATTACCTCACTTTTAGAACAATAAACCTCCTTTTGCTTCTACAGTTGAAGTCCTATGTTAAAAGAACAGTTTTAAGAAACTTGCATTCATTTCTGCCAGTGAGAAAATGGATGTTGCTTTGATTGCTCCACTTTAGCATAGTAGGCAAGATAAAAGAATCAGATGAATATGAAACAAGATTTTGCTTCACTGAAATGTTTTTTTGGAGAGATTCAGCAATAAAGCACAGGTCTTCATTTCTGGAAAAGGATCTGAATGAAGTAACATAGCAAGGATAAAATTTAGGCATGGATTGGGGTTGATACTGTGCTTACATCTTTGTTGTTTTGAATGATGTCTTCAGACTCAGTTTGACTTCCCAGAATTTTTTAGCAAGAGCATATTGATAAGGATCTTATCCGTGGAAGGTAACCTTTTCCAACATACACATTGCCTAAAAGTAGTGTTTTCTAATGTACTCCTTTGCCAGATAAGAACATAATTTTGAGTGCATGTGGCCTTATAACCCAATGATTACAAAACTAAATCGATGCTAGTTGTTATTTGCTTTTTTTTTTTAACCCAGTTTATTTTTAGCCATTGAGGAGCTGCCTAGACCCCTTCCCATTTTTTTCTTTCTCTCTTTTTTCCTTCTTTTTTTCTTGAAAATATAATTTCAAGTTAATACAAGTCCCTGGCTAAAAAGACAGATACATATGTCCACCTAGCTAATCTTGATGCACATTATCTTTCTGCAAATTGATTCTCCTGAAACTCAGATTATGAACACAAGGATAGATAATTAAAAACATTTTATGTGATTTGGTAGATATTGACTGGAAAATATGTTCATCTTTGAGTTATCTACTCTAAGGCTGTTGTTTTGATTGGTGGTACTCCCTCTTGGTGGTCCTCAGTAATACAAATCTGTCTGTGTCAGAGTAAAGTAAAAACGTACACACAAAATGAAGAAGAGATAAGAATATAAATTAGAATCATAAAAATCAAAGTAAATGTAGAATGAAAGAAACAAAGAAAGAAAGAATATGATCATCTCATAGGTTTCCTACTGCATTTATATTAATCAGATTCCAAGTATATATAGCTTTGTCTGCTTTCCAGAACTGATTCAAATGCCTAAGATAAACAACCCACAAGGTGAAAAATTGGTTTTGGTTGACAGCTTCAGAGCTTGCAGCCTATGGTCAGTTGATATTTCTTTTGAGTGTGTAATATGTGATGGGGAGAGTACAAGTCACAGAGCAGCTCTTCCCCTCATAGTAGCTCAGAAACAGAAAGAGAAGTGACAGAGGTATCGATATTGCTTTCAGAGAAATGCACTGGTGCACTAACATCCCACCACTAAGCCTTACATCTTAAAGGTTCCAGTACCCTTCATTTGTTTGTTTATTTTTGGCAGAACCGGGGATCGAACTCAGGACCTTGCACTTATCAGGGAGGCACTTGTGTCCCTGAGCTATCTCCCTGGCCCTTCCAGTACCCTTCAACTGAACTATCAACTGGCAGTCCTCCCCTCAAAGCATAGGATTCCAATAGACTTTATTAATTTATTTATTTTTTGTCTTTTTGAGGCAGGATCTCGCTGTGCAGTTCAGGCTGGCGTGAGCTCACTTTTGTAGCCCAGATTGGTCTTGAACTCACATTGATCCTCTTGTCTCAGCCTCCCAAAAGATTTTAGACATGCAAACTGTTAACATGTGTGTATTGAACAAAATTAAAAATTCTACACTTATCTTGAGCAGCACTGCTGATTAATCTCAGGTTTTGTCAAAATATAACGCATAGCACATTCACCTTTAACATTTGCTGAATACTCTTTACTGTACCACATTAATTTATAGGAAAATTGCTTCAATTTTATTGTCTATGTTTTATGTTTGGAGTCACATTTTCATGACATCTGCCTATTTAATTTATATAGTGTTTTTGCATTGGATGCTCTGTTATTTATCTTTAACCAAAAATTCTTGAGAGAGCTATTAGAAATGCACAGCTTTTATTTTTGATGAAAGGGAACATTTCTCATATTATTCTGTAATTATAATATTATCTATATAATTCAAGAATGTATCACCTTTAAGTATTCCTTTGGAATACATGCATACATACACATGTTTGTGCACACACACACAAGCACATGTAAAAATAGCAAGGATTCCTTGGTATTGGTGATAGTGGCTTATAATTGCTATCTTCTGTAAAGACAGCAATGCCCGTCCTGAATTGGAGCCTGTTTATTATGCTCATAAGAAAAGCATTGGCATATTCAACAAACATATCATGATTAAACCCAAAACATTAACAGTAACAATCATCTTCCCGACATTAATCTCTGATTGGATATCATATAATCCTCATGCTCCATTACTAACCATAAAGCAGATGATTGAATGAACTTTAAATTTTCCTCAATATGAGAAAATATCAAAATCACTGGCAATTAAATCATACCTATACCGCAGAATAAATTGCAATGAGACTCTCCTCTCAAATTACTTGCCTCCTGTTATCAACAGTTGATAAAGCTTGATGATGTCTCTCTAAGGTTACTGAACTACACCTTCATTATTTCCCCTATGAATTTTACAATAAATTTATTTAGTAATAGTAATCATTATATATTTTATACACAAACTGCCACTCCTTAATCCTTCACTTTTTTGTCTGCTTTTATAGGCACATCATTTATCTTTTCAGGTAGGAGAAATTCAGGAACAAGAAGGCAGCAAAATGTGTGATGTGAAGCTGGGTGTTATAGAAAAGAGAAATATTTCACCATAAAGTATACTGAGAAAAGGTTAAACTTTTTACAAATCTAATAGAACTTGTATATTGTTAGATGGTTTACCACTTTAATAGGTGTCTCATACCAACCACAAACAGGTGGAAAGTATATTTATAAACTTACCGCTGAATTCTGTAATTCATTTCCGAATATATCAGGAATGTGCTTAGCTGAAGTGAGTTCTGAAGACTCAGTAGATGAAAGCATAGTTTCCAGAATGAGTTAAGTTCAATATTTATTCTACCACATACTAGCTTTATTTATTTATATATTTATATATTTATTTATTTATTTTTGTATTTTTATATTTTAGGGAAGGGTCTACAGGATGTTCAGGGTTTCACTACTAGATGAGACTCTTAGTGATCCACCTGTTTACAGCTTCCCAAGATCTGGGATTACAGGAACATGCCACTACACCCAGTCTCAATTGTCATCTTAGCGTGCCCTGGGAGTAGAGTCAGCACAGCAGGCCTGGGGATTAAACCCAAGCCCTTGTGCCTGCTTGCAGGTCCTTTAATCTGCTGAGCTATTTGGCCAGCCCTTAGTTTTGTAACATTATATAAAGACTAAACTTAAATTCTAACTTGGTCCTACTATGTAAAGCAATAATAACAGTAGCTACACATTGTTGTGTTGTAAGGGTCAAGCTTAATAATATGTAAGGTGTTTATCATAACAAAAATATTTAGAGTATTTCCTTCTGAAATGATTAAATCAAATGAATAATTTTTTTATAGACACCTGAATTAGAGAGAAACATTACAGGCTATTAAACAGGGCTAGACCCTCACCGGTGTCAATAGAAAAGAAGGAAATACATTGCGACTGTGGCTGGAGACACACCTGTTAGAGGCAAACTCTCAAAATAAAGGTGAAAGTACCAGGCCTACATACCTTCCCAAGGGATAAAACAAGCAGTGACACCACATTGAACCAGGTCTGGATAGACATTAGTCACCTCACTGGGCCATCAAGATACCCATTCCTTCCTAAGGTATTTGTTCTTTGTGTGTACACTTGCTACATGACCTTCTTTCCCCATAGATGAACATTATCTAAGCAGCTCTACTTGTAATCTTATTAGTTGATCACAGTTGTATCCCACATTGTAATCTCCTGGTGACTTTGGGTCTACTTTTTTTTTTTTTTCCCCATGATTTAATATTGTTATTGTTTAAATTTAACAATAGCTATATTACATATTTTCATCATCAGATCAGTTTAGATTGATACATATAGGTATATAAGATTGATCAAACAACTAAACATTAACACTTTCAATAAACATTACTTTTTTTTTTCTTTTCCCCTTTCTTTTTCTAAAAGTTGACACATTGCATATTGTCCTCACAATAGTTCTACAGAGTACAGTGTGTGGGTATGACCCACCTCCCTACTGATGTTGCTAAGAAGAAAAAAAGAAGAAAACAAAAGAAAATTCTTCTCTTTGGACCAAGAGGAAGCAACTGAATACACAGTCAAATGTTCTGCAATTGCAGTGGGCCACCAGTGAAGCTTGTAATGTTGGAAGCTATTGATTTAAACCTCCTAAATCTCATCTCACCAATCTAGCTCTGCGTTTCATGCATTGTAATTAAGCTTTTTTTTTTTTTTTTTTTTTTAATTTCTGGGTGATCAAGGGCAAGTCAAAGCAAGACCTGTATAACAAAATATTCACTTTTTGTATCTTCCAGGGTCAAATCCCATCAGGATTAAGTTTGGGACCATATATAGTACTTTGTAGAACTGTTGTTAGTGTCAGCCTCTGGGACGAGTCACGGCCATTGCTTGGCCAGTTTGCTTTCTGTGAAAGTCTGGGACAATCTTACACAACACTTAAACCGACTAGAAATGGAAGAACAAACGAAATCCAAAGCCTAAAGGGGGGAGGAAATTATAAAGATTAGAGCAGAAATTAATTCAATCGAGTCAACCAAAACAATACAAAGAATTAATGAATCCAAAAGCTGGTTCTTTGAAAGATTAAATAAGATTGATAAGCCCCTAGCTAACCTCATCAAAAAGAGGAAAAAAAGGACTCAAATTCAAGCAATAAGGAATGAAAAGGTTGAAATTACTATAGATCCTGCAGAGATACAGAGGATCATAAATAGTTACTTTGAGAATCTTTACTCTCAGAGAATTGAAGTCACAGATGAAATGGATTCCTAGAAAAGTACAAATTACCAAAACTGAATCAAGAAGATATTAGAACTCTTAGTAACCCAATAACAGCCAATGAAATACAAAATGTAACAAAAAGCCTACCGACAAAGAAAAGTCCGGGACCTGAATTCTACAAGAAATTTTAAAAAGACATAACCCCAATACTCCTCAAATTCTTCAATGGGTCTACTTTTTTATTTTGCTCTATAAAAACTTCCTCTATTAAAACTTCCTGTTACTCTCAAGAGCTCTCTTGCTCTCAAAAATATTTCTACTCTTAACCTCTATTTTTCTTAAAAGTAATTCTTCAGTTTTGGAAAGCATGAATTCACATGATATTTAGTAGGTGGCATGTATTTCCCCTATACAATCTGAAGATTCAATGTCAATCTTAGTATTATTACTAGCTTTTAACTATCTTCTCTATGCAGGCATTTCTAGTAACCCCTTCCCTTCCCCTTAAATTTGAATTTATTTTAAAGACTTAATCATTAATACATGAGCTCCAAGAGGATGAGAATCAAGCCCCAGCTGACAGGGAAGGGGCAAAGTGGCTTTGTAGTTTCCTTTGCTTTTTTGGTTCTGTGGGCTGACAATCAAATGAAGCTCCTTCTCCTTGTAGAAAACTGTTTGTTTTCCTTTTAGGACATTATTTCCGTTGTTTAAGCAAAATTCACCTCATTAATTTACCTTTTGTCAAAGAACAAATCTATTGTCAGACATATATTCCAAAGACTATGCAGGTTCTTTCCAGAGCTGTTCTTTCCCTTGCAGAAGGTTTTGTGGAAAATGTGCTTTTTCTCTAGCTATTTTCAGGAACCATCTCTTTGTCTGAGAGACAATTCTGTTTAATTTTGGCCTTTTGTGCATGTGCACCAGCAGGTTTAATTCGATCAAGGGACAGCTTTCCTTTACCAGGTTATCAACTACAGCCAGAGTGAAGGCCTATTGTCTGGCTGCGGACCAGAGTTATATGATTTGCATGCCTTCTAATTCCAATTGGACTCTATTGTGCTGCTTCACCTACTTCTCAACTGAGGAGAAGCCATGCAAATGCAGCTGAGTCTGAGTCAGTGCAGAACGACAAAGACACGTCTAAGCTAAAGGTCACAATGTGCTTTAAAAGTAATCAGCAGCGAAAAAAGAAAATACACAAAACAGTACCTCTTTCTGTTTATTCTTTCCTTCTCATGAAGTAACGCTGTTCTTGAACAAAGTAACACCCACCTATCAGCACAATAATTCCCCATTTGTGGCAAAAGGAAAACAAGCAGTACAATAAAGAGAACAGCACAGAAAAATACATTTGAGTAGATGAATAAGTCTTTTTACAAGTGAACAAAAGGTGCCAGAGAAATGGACAGATATTGTATAAGAAAAGAAATACCATGCTACACATTCTATTTTCTATCCCAAAGATCACTTGACATTGAATTTTTTCTATTTTAATCAACATATAAAGCACCCAAAATTACACGAGTGGCAATACTCTAAGAAAGCTAAGGAATAGATTTTTTTTTTAACCCCAGTTGCACCAACTGAGGAATCATTTAATAAAAGATTGAAAAAACCATCCAGTCAATACTTACTCTAGGAAATGATAACTCTTTCTCTTTTTCTCTAAAACTGCATAAATAATTTACAAATATTCACAGGAAGAGGGCCTTTTGCACATCATTATCACATTGCAAGAAAGCAAAACAGCAGACATGTTCTGTGGTGTCCAGAATCTGATAAACAAAAGGGAATAGAAATTCTTAGGGTGTGAGCAATAGTTCACATTCTAAATCTCTATCCTTTATTTCTGTATTTTGAATAAACTCAGATAATATCAAGACCTGTTGCAAATGACAAATAAGTTTTAACCAGAAGAATTAAATTGTGTGCTCAATATATGCAGATAAAGACTAAAGTGAGATACTGATTAATTTATTCCGTAAATATACATTTTTGCTATTATCATACTAAGCATGTAAAGTCAATGTATGACCAACCAGTTTTAAAAAAATGGTTAGAACTTAGTTATAATTCCACTTAGTTATAAATCAGCTGCAGCCAGAGTAAAGGACCATATGACTTAGTTGTACATTTTACATAATATTGGAGGGTGATGTAGATTTCAGAGTGAATAAGAATATGTGAATAAAAACAAAGGTAAAGTCTTATTAATATCATAGTGAGGAAGCACTAGTCTGCAACACTGGATGTATCACTGTTATGTCTTAATTTTGTAGAAAGCAGAAAGACAGAGAGATTGAGTTATCATAAATTATTTATTCTGCAACAAACTCAATTCTGGTTGTAGTGGCAGCTCTGTGGACTAAGCCTAGTCATTAGCAGTTTCTTCTTCTCTTGTATGAACAGGTTCAACACATGTTCTACAGTGAATCTGGGTTTGGTCACCATTGCTGATACTCAAAACCTCAAGAATAGGTTTGGCTGAGATTTAAAAAAAAAGTCACACAAGTCTTACTGATAAGCAAGGTGAGCCTCACCTGAATTTAACCTTGTTTTAAAATTAGGATTTAGTCGCTTGTTATAAGAATACAGTGCGCACAAAAATGTTTTTGCTTTCCTTAACCCTTTCTCCATATATTGCTACTGTAATCATCTCATTTTTAGGAAAGCAAGCTGATGAGATTCTAGTATGTCTACCTAGATTTTCTTGAATCTCAAGGGTACAGTAATGTGCATGTGAATCTTCTAAGAGCCAAAATATGATCTATTCAACTTTGTTGTGGTTGGGACATAGTTTGAGTATATTTACATGTCTTCATGGGTTGAAAGATAATTCTCTTTGTGAGACATTAAGAGGACATAAGTTTAAACCAATTATGATATTTAGAGCCAACGTCTTTGGAAATTGTCTAGGATTAAATAAGGCAATCAGAATGTAGCCTTTATGACTGCGCTGGTGGCTTTATGAAGAGAGGGAGTCAACTAGATTATCTATACACTGTGTACCTCCTGCCTTTACCATGTGATGTACTGTTCTAGGTGGGACTCTGTCAATGGGAGGCCATCATGAGGTGAAGCCCTCACTCTTGGCCCACAGCCATGAAGCAAGGTGGACCTCTTTACTTTATAATTCTGTGGTGTTGTGTAATAGGCAATGGGAAATGGACTAATGCAATGTTGTGTACTCTTGTTACTTTTTCAACCAGGTTAACACTTTATATAGCAGTTAATTTGGTCCAGAAGTTCATTTTGTTTTGAACTTTCTTTATTATTATTCTTTCATCCTCCTGAAAATACATCAGTCTATGAGCCTAAAAGTTATCTTACTTGGAGAAATGCATAATGAAGCCATTTACAAGTAGAAATATCTTCTGTTTGAGGACCACACCAGTGTTTCCCTAGAAAGTTAAAATTTTACACTTGAACTTATTATAATTTCAAGAGTTCATTCTAATGATTTTTTTTTTTTTTTGTACCAGGGATCAGACTCAGTGGCATGAGATGTCCCATATTAGTTCATTGTAGTACACAGTCTTTCCAGATTAGGTAAGGCACTAAGCTCTAAAACAGACAAGTAGTTAGATTTCCTATATAAGTTCTTCTCTTTGTTTTGCCCTTATCACAACCTAAGAAATATGATTTGTTCTTTCTATGTATACCAATCCAAAAACTACTCTCTACAAATTTCATTTCCTGGTCACATATTATAGATTATTTTATAAGGGGATTATCACTCACTGTAATAAACAGGACTTTTATTTATTCTGTCAGGTGTAGCTGTTGTTTTAATTCAGAGGCTACATTTTCATGTGATCTTAGAAAAATACCTGCATTGGGGCAATATTTCAAATATCATGTGAGTCAAAGGACTGAAATCTCTGTAATGCCAGATGAGGGTATCTTTGGACTCAGAGACCAATTTTGACTAGGCCAAATATAGTAAGCCAAATATACACAAGCAAAGATCTACAGGGACTTGGGCTAAAGGGATTCAGCCATTCCTCAGGCTTCTTCTCACAAATGCGATCAGCAGGTTTTTTTTTTTTTATCTATTTTCTGAAGTGGCTAAACTAGTAATTTTCACTGTCCAGGAGAACTATTTCAAAAGATGCTTCTTCTTGTGATAGACTTAGGTCACTAAGGGGTCATGGTCAATTTGTCCCAGAGGCTATTCAAGTTTTGTAGAACGCAGTGTCATTACCCTGTAAAAGGCATCCTGATTTTGTATTTGACTGGTTGAGATGACCCCCTTTGCTCAGAACTGCTGTGTTAGTCCTACGTGTGGGTGGTGTCATCTCCTTCTGGGAATGTCCTAGTCACAGGACAGTGTGCAACATGCAAGCTAATGAAAAAACATGAAGCAGAATAACACATGCCAATTTCAATAGGGTTATCTAACCCTAATACCAGCATCTGGCACAAAACATTGCAGAAATAATGCATCTGTATAGAGCTGAGTGGAATCTGACTCAAGAGTTAAAGTAGCAAAGGGGCATGCCTAAAATGAAAATAGAGATGTCAAGTCTTTTTTCTCATGTTAGTGTATCATCATCATTTGTAGACATAAGTAAAGAGTCAGTGTTCTTACTAAGAGTGGCCTTTGGGTATCCAGGAAGTAATCCAGGACAATGTGACCACAACTCACACATCAGATCAAAGACTGATGAGCACAATCTAGTGGGAAAATGAATATTGCTCATTGTGTGATATCAAAATTCAGTGATTTTTAAATTGGCCAACACCAAGAAAGACTAAAGGGCTTATTTTTGACTTTGTTAGGAGTTGTCATTTCATGTGAACATTCCTCTTTTATGGTCATATTATAAATGGACTGTTGAAATATACCATACTACAATGGATATCAATTTCTTTCACCAAGTAATAGAATAGTTTATTTTAGCTTCTCTGGCATACCTGTCTTTCTCATTATAATGATTCCTGACTGTTTTACTGGGAGCATCAAAAGTGAATGGAGCTGGGCATGGTGGCTCACACCTGTAATCCCAGCACTTGGGAGGCTGAGACAGGAGGATCGATGTGAGTTCAACACCAGCCTGGGCTACAAAAGTGAGCTCAAGGCCAGCCTGAACTGCACCTCGAGACCTTGTTTCAAAAAGACAAAAAAAAAAAAAAAAAAAGTGAATGGAAAACAAATGTCTAAATGTACACACAAACTCTTAACCAATACAAAATTAATTATTTCACAATTATATATAGAAAGAAAAACCCACCTTCTAGTTTGAACAGAAGGCAAACATCAAATGATAAAATAGTAAAACACAACACATGTTATTGTGTCACCTACCTCTGTGTACCACTTGCAGTTCTTGTTTCTCTGTCACTATTGTCACATTATGACTTTCATGATAACATTTTAGAGACCTAAGCAGGATTTCACCTAGAGCTCCCAGCTATCCTCAGTAACAAAGAGGCCAGAGATAACACTTCATTTTCTATAAAGGAGGATTTTTTTTTCTGACCTCTCCCAATAAGAAGGAAAGCACATACTAAAGTTAAATCTTTGAAACATTATTTCAGTACTTTTCATATATGTCCTATCTGACAAAGAATTAAAAACTACTTTCAGCTGAGCTTTGACCACCCTGGATAAACAGAGATCTTAACAAAATTATTTCATGTTTGTTTGTTTGTTTGCTTGCTTTTATTTTACTTTTTGTCTTCTTGAGAGGGGTCTCCTTATGAAGTTCAGGCTGGCCTTGGTCTTACTTCGGAGCTCAGGCTAATCCTGAATTTGCAACAATCCTCCTGCCTCAGCCACCTGACTGCTGGGATAACAGGCATGCACCACCTGTCTTGGCAACAACAGTAACTTTGTATCTAAGACTCAAACTGGAAAACATCCTTGAGCTACAGAAGTGTCCAAATGTACAAAGGAGTAAAGTACAACACTCCCTGATAGCATTTGCAGTCCTCCTGAGATAGTTGAGGGGTTAGCAATTGAGGGGAATCGTTAAATAGTATGTGAGCCCCAAAGAAGACAATAAAACCATTCACTATGTCAAAAAGGCTGATTTTTCTGCATTAATAAATGAAACTGATTTGTCTTAGGAAATGTATTACATTTTTAGAAAGTAAGTGCATTTGAAAATAGGATTGTGTTTGGTTTCGGGCCTTGCTAGTGCAATATGTCTCTTACTACTTTTGACCCTGAAGCTTAGGCATTGTTGCTTGAGGCCACTTCAACACTTTATCTGGGGACTAGGTCTGCAGGTGCACCCCCCCATACACACACACAGTGCAGTCGGGATGCACTAGCTCCAGGCATGTTCCCAGTGTTTATCTCCCAGTCAGCACAGCACTGCCAGGCTTGCAGTTCCCTTGTCTCTAGCAAGTCCCTGAAAGCACAATGACAGGTAATTACAAGCACTAAATAAGCTTGGCATTGTCATTTTTAAAAAATTGCTTGCAAAGCACAGAAACTCCTCTTGCTGCATTTCCCCACCCCACTTCAACATCCAAGGCAAATTAAAGAGATTTTTATTTAGAACTTTATATTTTAAAGCCATTTCACGATTATTTTTCACTATACTGAGAACTTTCCTTTGCACTGAGTAATAGTTTCTATTCTTTTTTCTTTTTGCTGTTTTTTCAACCAAGCAATTTCCTCTGGCTGACCAACAGTGCACATTGGTTCAGATAATTAAAAATAAAACATGGAGTGGTTCAGCCCCCATGATGCAGAGGATAATGGACAGATTTCCATCCACCATACTTCCAAGTTTTCCCAGAAAGGAATTGGTCTCTAAAGCTGCCATGTTATATTTGAAAATCATTTCCATTTCCCGAAGTCTGTTCATTTATATAGCAATTCAACAAAGATTTTTCTAGTGCAGAATTTCAGGGCAGGTAATATTAGTATTAGTAAATGCTTGAAAGTAAATAATTCAAACTGAAAGAGCATTAAAGCTCTCTGTTGACTTTTAGTTGCATTTTTATGAAGGAAATAAATGTTGTTAAGTAATATGCACTTTTCCTTTTGAGATTTTTCCTTTATATTTTCTGGGTTTTATAATTTTAACTGAAATGGTCATGAATGAACTACTTTGTATGCCCTGCACATCTTTATCAACCTTTGAAATGTACATATTCTATAGCTGTCAAGGATTTTTCTTTGGGTTCAAAGAAAAATTAATGTTCCTCCAAATGTAAATTCTGCCCTTTGTTTCATCTCAAGTTCTTTAATCTATTTACCTGCTCAATGATTTCATCATGTAACTTGTTATTCCAGAGAGGTAAACTCAAATATAGCAATGAAGTCACTGTCAATTCCAATTTGAGGAGAGTTGCTGATCTTAAATCCTGAGGGTGTCTACATCACACTTAACGTTGTAATTGAGTGATAAATGCTTTCTTTTTTTAGTCTCTCTAGCAATGCAAGATAGCACTTATAACGATGTATGTTGGTACTGTGTGAAAAGATTTATAAATTAGACTTGATGTCCAGGTCAGTTCAATAGGAAAGTCAAAGGAATAAGAACATTGTCAAAGTCAGACCAATACCTGAGAGGATTCTGGTAATTTTGTTTGCTGTCTGAGCATCTGATCATTTATTTAGCTTCCCTGAGAGATTTAGTAATGTTTTTATTTGCTATTTTAGAACTGGAGCTTTTCCATGGAGCTTATGGAGGGGGACAGGAAAGATCAACACTAGTTAGTATCAACAAATGGTGAAGCATCTCTTCTGGGTACTTACAATAAATTGTATTCAAAAATGAGAAAGGGAGGAGAAGAACAGAAGTGAGATGCTGAGTGAGAAAACGGGAAGATAATGCTGCATTCCTTTTCAGTAAGGCCCGCCCTCCCTTCCCACCCACCGGGAGCATTACAACAAGTAAGGCTGATGGAGGCAATTGATACAGTAGGGCTTCACAGATGAAGAAAAGTCACAGTCTAAACATTGTGGAATTTAAATGGGCCAACATATCCATTCTTTAGCAGGCTGGAACAAAGTTTACTGATACTAGATCTACTATGATAATGAGAAGAGGCATAGACAGATGAATTTTCACTGAAAGCGTGGCCTGCCCTGATGGAAGCAGAGAAGAGAGGGAACTAGACAGGGTTTTAGAAGTCTATGCTCTGCATGTAAATACTACATGAAAAGGAAACCCAGAAGCCAGTTCTGCTGGAGTGCTCTTTTTTGTCATGTATTAGATTTCCTGGGGGAAAAAAATTCTGACTTCACAAATTCTTCTGTGATGCAGACTGGTGCTGGTTGGTCCTGTTCTCCTGGGGTTAATGGCACTCTTTCCCGATGGGCACAGATTGTACCTTACCTAATGAGCAAGATTAAAGACTGCGCACACCCTCTTCTAAAATGCTCTCTTATGACAGATCTGGACTGACTCTTGCCATGGCTCCATGCCCTCATTCATTTTTCCTGTCTTTCAGAAAAAACTAAAACCACGTGCAACTCACCTGGTGGCAAAGTTGTTTTGTCACCTCTAGTTTATTAGGCCATCCATCCTCAGCTGCTCACAACCCCAAGTAACATGCAGCAACTGCCACCAGTCAAATTTCTGATAACTTATTAAACCTGCACCTCCATGTTTTTGAAATCCAAGACATCGAGTCCTATGCACTTGCATTCACCTTTTGGTTCTAATACTGTATAAATGGCAACCCCTCTCTCATTCATAAATGCACTTAAACTTGGATTATTGCTGGTTGTGGCGGTGTGTGCCTGTAATCCCAGCACTTAGGGGTCTGACTTAGAAGGTTTACCATGAGTTCAAGGACATCTGGGCTATTGTCTCAAGAAAAAAAAAAAAAAAAAAAAAAACGCAAAGAAAAAATAACACAAAAATTAACAATCTAAACCATTGCTCATATTTTGATTTCTCTTCCTTCTACAAACTCCTATGCATTACAGTTTTGGTGTATTTGGGTTCTACTCATGAAATGAATTGCTTCATCACTCACATCTGCATTGGCCTTTTTATTGCCTTACTGACCTCCTTAAAGGACAACTTAATAATACCAGTCTTAATTCCCTTGAAACGAAGTCTACAAAGAATAGTCATTCTGGTTAGAGCGTATTAAATTTCTATCTGACCAGTGTCTGGCCTTATCATATGCTGTACTCCCAAATCCACATACTTGAATCCGAAGACCTAATGATTTAGGACATCATCGTCTGTGGATATCGGACTGTGTAGGTTCTGACTGAATTAAGGGGAGACTTTAAGGGTGTGGCCTAGTCCAGTGTAACTTCCAGTGTAACTAGGAAGAGGAGGTAGGCATACAGATGTTCACACACAGAGACCTTGTCGGGAGGTGGAGAGGAGCCCAGTGGCAGGTCAAGGAGAGAAGGAGACAGAATCACAAGTAATTCTATATGAAACTTGATCTTAATTTTAGCCTACACATTTTGGAAAAAATATATATTTTGTTATTGAAGCCATCCAGTTTGTTATTTTTATGTGACAACTTTAACAAAACAACACATTTTAAAATTTAGTAAAGCTGTACTATGTTCTAGTCACAGAAATCTGTTTTTGTTGATCATTTTGTAAAATCTTCCCAGTATCTCATACCTTTACTTATTCTTCAACTTGTCATTTTACTGAATAATTGGCACAAATGTTGCCTTTTTCTGGAAGATACCTTAGATTTCTAAAGTTGGAGAAAATCTTTTGAGTGAACAATAGCATTTTACCTATAACTCCAGTAAAATAGCTATCACAGTCTGGCACACACTACAGTCGTGTGGACGTTTGGCATTACCTGCAGTGCACTTATGTCCTGAAAAGCAACACCTTATCTGTGATACTGTGGCAGCTTCCATGCCAACTTGAATTTTGCTCTACATGTAGAACACAAGTCTGTAAGCCCCATCAGGTCAGGTGATGCTTACCTGATCCAACATCAAGTCTTCAATATCTACTTCAAGTTTGGTACAAAGGAAAGCATATTGAGAATTTTTGGAGAATATGTCTTTAAAGTTGATGAAAATAAAGCATATACTGAATTCAAGTACCTACAATCTTGGGTCTAGAATCAAGTATGAAAAGGTCCTTTAAGAACTTCTCCACGAACACTTTAAAGTTCTGTTGTATTTCTGGACACGGTGGCAAAAGCTTGTAATCCCAACACTGGAGAGGCTGAGGCAGGCAAATCTTTGGGAGTTCAAGACCAACCTGGACTACAAAGTGAGCTCAAGTCCAGCCCAATCTACAAAGTGAGACACTGTCATGAAAGTTCCTTCATGACTCCTCTGAAATATATAGTATTTTTAGTCATATAACAAAGCGAAAATATTTGAAGTTAAAAACAAGAAATAAGCTGAAGCAAATCTCAAGCAGCTCTTATTTTGCGGAGTAGGCATTTATGTTCTCAAAAGAGCAAATGATTGAATCTGTTTTTTCTGGGTTTTGTTTTGATTTCCATTACTGGAGAATGTGTTTCTCCTGTTCTGTTGAGCAAAAATACTTTAATAAAAGGACTGAATGGACTGCAGAGAGTGCTGTTTTAATCAGGAGGCAGAGCATAGCTAGCAAGTCACACAAGATCAAATGTGTGATCTCAAAACTGTAATGTCTGTACCTTTACATGTTGGGAGAATAATATGACCTCAGAAGTGTCTCTTTCAATTTTATTTTTGGATGTATTTTATCATTTGGAGTTTGATATTATATCCCAGAGACTTAAAATATTTTTCCTCAATACAGCAAATATCAACGAGGAAAATCTACTCAGAAGGGCACATCTAGCCCACGGGAGTAAAACAAAAACACAAAAGTTTTATGCAAAAAGTTAATCATATTCAGGGTGATAGAGCAGCTCACCTGGTTACATACATATCGCAGAGTGAAGGGTTATAATAGTGAAGCTTAATTGGGGGCTAGTATCACATAATTCATTGGAAAGAGTTTGGGTAGCAATTTGAACGATCATGACTTTTAATAAGCTATAACTGAGGAAAGGAAAATTACAGGTCAAAGAAATAGTTCAATCAAAGATACAGAGATATGGAAGTTCAAAAGCTATAGAGAATCTCCATCCATCTAGTTGTACGATGCTTAGTCTCTTATTATCCACTTCTTTAAACATGTCCCCAAATGAACTATGTCACCCTCATTTCCATAGCTTTTATAGTGCAGCCTCATTTACATTAATAATTTGTACTTAATGAGTTTAGTGTCTGCTTGAAGTTTTCCTCTTAATACCAATTTTTTTTTTTTTTTTGGAATGGCCCTCATTCCAGTTTCACATACATTGCTCACTTTCTTCTAAGACTATTAGCATTTAGAGACAAACATGTTCACACAGCACATTCTTTCTCTCTCATTCTCTCTCTTTTTCATTCTCTCTCTCTCCCTCGTCTCTCTCATTCTCTCTCTCTTTTGCTCTTTGATGAACTTCATTCATTTACTGATCTGTAAGATCTATGTAGACAAGAACTATGATCACACTTACTATTGTAGTGGTTTTCCACTTTGAAAATGCAGGGCCCGGCGGGATGGCTCAGTGGCCTAAAGCGCCTGCTTGGGGAAGCATGGGCAGCTTCAGGGACTGCAGTTCGATCCCCGGCACCACATGCTGCGCCAGCCCTGCCCTCGGGGTGGGCTGAGTCGGCCATGAAAATGAGTGAATAAACAAAGGTTCTGAAACAAGAAAAAAAAAATGCAATTGCTGTATATTTGTTTATTATAAATTTTCTATTCCATTGGTATACATATTGAGGCAATGATGCTCTTAGATTTGGGACTTGTAATTTAAAAATAATAAATAAAAAAGAACCCGTATCTGTAGCAAATATTCACTTTTTATTTACCATTTATATGGCTTCAATTCGCTAAATTCTCTGCTACTGTGTGTCTTTTGTTGACATAGCAGAAGGATTTGCATACATAATCTGTTTTACTATGGTAGACAGCTGTATTGTTAGCAGAAAGAAGTGCTGAGAGGAATCTTTCTGTATCTTCTCATTACGGGAATAGATCCAACTGTCTTTAACTCATGGAGTGAATCTAAAAACCTTCAAATTATGGAAAGAAAAGATTTTTGTCAAAATAACTGAGATTAGATAATGATTTAAAAATAAGCACAACCTGTCTTTCCAGCTGATATAGTCCAGGAAACTTTATATAGAAAGAAAGATTTAAGGGGGGAAGCTGAGATAAGACTAAATATTTATACTTAGTAGCTGAATTGTTTTTAGATTCAGTTTTCACATGTGCAAAATCAATGTTACAATACATTGTAGACTTCTATAAGAAAACTCTCCTTCATAAAGGTATTACTGAGTTATACTTTGATAATACAGTCAAAATGCTCATAAAACTTCACAGTAAAAAACAAACCCTTTCAAGTATTAGAGAAATCTCTAAAACTATGGCATTATTCATGAGGACTGTTATAATTCTAAAAGATAAAATTTCTTCTTATCTTTTCATTGTTTGCTTGGCTCAGGTAAATTCCCTGGAAGTAGATAAATTATGTCAATGTTTCATGTGAATAAAAGGTTGAAGTAAATGGATGACAAATATCATGGAATTTCACAATGTTAAATGGTAAAATATAAGAAGTCACTAAACATTTAGTGATGCACAAAACCTACACAAAAATTAATATTAAATTAAAATTGTCTTATTTTGTGATATTCCACAAATTCAAATCCACAATATCCATTTCAGACATATTTGACTGCTAAGACAAAAACTTTCTTGGGTAAGCCAGGTAGCTCAGTGGATTAAAGTGCCTGCTTAGGCAGATACAAGGACTTCCATTGCGACTGGGCATGGTGGTTGGTGCATGCCTGTAATACCTGTAATACCAGCCTAGGAGGCTGAAAACAGGAGGATCCCTATGAGTCAGAACTGGGTAGTGAGACCTGATAGATCTGTACTAAATACATAAATAAAATAAAATACAATAAAATAAAATAAGCTTTCCTAAAATTTCCTAGGCAGCATTCATTCCAAGCCAGTTCTTTGTATACAAGTCACATTCAGAAATGCAGTTTCTAACCATGAAATGAAAACCTTAACAGGAATTTGCAATTTGCTGGTGTCTTAGTCCCTTTTTGCACTGCTGTGATGCAATACACAATGTCCAAAGTTGAAGGAGGAACGATTTATTTGCCTCATAGTTTGGGCAAATTTTAGTTTATACTTGGTTCACTCCAGGGCAGGGTGGCATGGCAGAAGGACATCAAGGAGAAGAATAAATTCATGGAAGGAAATGGTAGCAAGGGAGCAAGCCACAAATGACAAGCAGTGACCCTCTTTCCATCCCTTATAACTTATTCAGGATCCCTACAACAAAGTCGTGCAACCTTAACCCAGCAGTCCACCATGAAGTGATCCCAGGATCACATCCTTAGTCTGAGCAGCACACACCCTCAATCCAACCAACTCTGCAAAGTCTCACCTCTGCAAAGCTACATGAGGCCTTGGAGGGATTCTTCAACACAAGCCAAAATAAATAACAGATAAGATTGGTCTACTCTCACTACTTACAAAGAGTTCCTGTTAGCATATGTGAAAGGAAAGTGTAAGTAGTGTGCTTTTAGCTTGCTTGTGAGAAACTTCTTTAAGGCTCCTTAAATGTACCCAAAAGACTGAAATTAATGTCAGCCAATCTCAAGGCATGCATAGGCATATTTCCAGTGTTGTCTGAGAAGATGAGGGTATGACCCACTTCTATTTTCTCTTAAAATAATATAATAAGATAATAGGTAGGAGTTGATTTTTCCCAGTACTTACAACAGCTGTTCAGTTCATGGCTGAAGAAAGACTAACTTTCTGTTTTTAAACTCTGTTAAACAAAACAAGTGAATTAGGTTTGCTGAAAACCTGTTCTAAGAAAATGACATACTTTAGCTTACTAATTAATGCACTTTAAAATCTGCCTATTTATGTAAATTTAATTTTCAAAGAACAGCTCTTTCTCACACACACACACACACACACACACACACACACACACACACACACACACACCTATATATACAGTGCAAACCTTAGAAACTGTATCTTCCTTGGGTGGAAAATAAAATGATCCTAATTAGCTCATTTACTTATTCATCAAAAGAGGAGCACCATGTACTTGTCAAGACAGTCTACAGAATTGTCATCCTTTCCAAACTTAGAAAACTAACAAAACACATGTTGCTGCCTCAGTAATTGAAGAAATAAGAGACAATGTCATGAGCAACAACAGAAAGAGTTTTAGACAATAGAAGCACTTTATGTTAAAAAGGTATCTGTTGTCCTATCTGTAGTATCCATGTCTCTGCTGTGCATATTTTATGGAAATTCTTTTCCATAATGTAAAACTTGAAGCACTGATTTTATGTTTTTAAGAGCCACACATTTTGTTATATTTTGCACAGAAGCACGATATATTTAAAAATATAGGTCTATTTAACAGTGGCACTAAACCCGTCCAAATAGATTTACTTCCAAGGTCATCAGCTGCATCTCGATGCATAATTTGGAGACAAATGTGTTCTCTGACTGCAATTCATCTATATTTGGGTATGGTTTACATAAAAATACAATTCATAGAGTGAAATCATCATCTTATCTGAAAGTGTTTCTGGAGATAGTTTGCTGCCCAGTGATCCATTCCCATAGCTGCTAGCAGATAAACTGAACATATTTGAAGACAGGGCTGATACTTTCAGCTACAAGAAGAATTAATTTATCCAGTTTTCACCTTAGGTGCTGTCCTGGTGATGAGGGCCTGGGTATTTTCATGGCAGTTATGTTCCAGCAGAACAACCTTCATCATTTCTGTTATTACCTTCAAATTACATACAGTGCTGTGTAGGAATAAACTGTATTGTACAGTGATGGCCCTACATGTGTATTACTCTATCTTTTGCCACAAAGTGAGAATCCTGCATGGGTAATCATTACTTAAACCATTTCACTATAGATCTAAGACACATGCTACATCTACATTTGTTATTCTTTTTCATAGACATGTACAAATTCTTACTGTGAGTCAATGTGCATCAACACAGAAGATGGAGACACGTCTGTCGGTGCTTGCATTTGAAGGGCTTATGCTACATAAAGTTAACGTGCATTAAAAGCAAAACATTGAACAAGTTGACTATCGTAGAAATGTGTCATGTATAATGAGAAGCTCAGAGAAAAAGTGTGCTTCAAAGCAGTTGCAAAAGAGGCCCAATGGTATTATCAAAGACTATGTTTCTACCTCTACTTCTTTACTGAATTTTTTTTTTAGCATTGATGTGCTATTATAGTTTAGGTCTAAAACATCCCCAAAAGTCTTATGTGTTTGATAGATGACATGGGGACACTATACTCATCAGTGGATCCATCTGTTGATTAGTTTTGGAGGTGACTCTGACATTTAGATGTGGACCTAGCCAGGTGAAGAGTCCCTGAGCACATGACCTGGAAGTGTGTTTTTAACTCCAAAAGGCCTTCCAGAAAACTTATCCCTTCATTGTTTCACAGTGGTTAGTCATTAGCATACTCAAAGGTCACTGCACCCATGACCCAAGCAAGCCTGGCTACTGGTTGACTTGGTGGCAGACCTTGACATCACTCACATGATGCCAATTTTACAAGCACAAAGAATACAAGCTTTATGGGGTTCACTCAGATTTTAAAGAAAAATCTGAGGCCAGGCAGTGTGCTCCTGAGAGGGGAATACATAAAGCTGTGAGAGTATAACTGAAAGTGCTATGGAGACCCCATCAAGTTGGAGATGTTAGAATATGGAATGAGTGCTAAAGACAGCCAGAGTCCGTGAGTAAAACCGCCCCCCAAAAAGTATATCAGGGCTGCAATAGGTAGCGCTATACGGACATGGTCCTCTAAATGACTTGAAGTATGCATTGCTCCATGACCCACGTCTTGTGTTAATGTTTCTCCTGAGGATTTGAGTCTTGTTTTTGTTTCTTTCTATCCTTCTGTTCTACACTTTCAGAATGGGAATGTTTTTATGCTGTGACATTGCATATTTTTCTTTCTTTTCTTATTTTTACATTGACTGAAGACTTTGCTTTGAGTCTAATAGATTCTAGAATTGAACTTTTCAGCAATAACTGAACTAATAAGATTTTAGTGATTCTTAGAGATGGACTAAGTTTGAGATTGACGTGAACTTTTCGGGAGTCAGGAGAGGATGTTATGTTTTCCACTTAAAACTTCCCACACAAGTTTTATGTATTCGGATGGCAACTGGAATTATGGGTGAAATATGTTAATACGTTTCACTAGATAAGCCTAAGAGGAAGACCATGAAATATAGCATGGAAAGGAGTGTTCTTGACCGAGTTTGCCATGTTTGAACAGCTGCCCTGTGCTTCTGGCCCCCTGTTCTTAACTTGCAGCTAGTCAACTATGGGCAGAAATCATGAGCAAAGCTACAGCTGTCTTCTGTTAATTTATCAGTGTCTGGCCTTTTGTCCAAGCAATAGGAAACGAAGACACTGTGTCATTTTTAGACATCATGTACATTTGACCATACTGTATGTTTATAGCCTGATACAATCCTAAATTGAAAGTTTCATAAGTTAAAAATGCACCTAGCTTCCTAGACATCACACCTTTGATATGTTCTACCCAGTGCTTGTGGATTACTAGCTGTTTACCCTGTGAGGCACTGGCCAGTGGGTGATGTGGCTCACGGTCACCATTCAGAATCATTGAGCGAGTACATCACACCTGATGGCTGGCCTGTGAAAGGACCAAAAATCACAATTCAGGGTGTGGTTGCCACTAAGTTCTCACAGTTTTTCACCATTATAAACTAAAAAATTATAAGATAAATATTTTCCTTATTATTTCTTGTAAAACTTTTATTAGCACATGTAATTGGTACAGAATGATTCTATTCTTACTGGGGAGATTCTACATTTCCATAACATACCTTAACTATGATTTCACCTCCTACCCTTCCCACGCTTTCTTGAGCCTTCCAATTCTTGAAGGCCTTTTATTTGCAAAAATTTATTTCTATTTTTATCTTTTATTTACATTTTCCATTGTATTTTCCTTCCTTTTCTTCCTTGCCTTTCACTACTGTTTCCCTTTGTATTTGCAAAGCATCTCCTTGCTTCCTATTGTCTGCCTTTTATAGGGATGCCACACTTCGGCAATCCTCTGTCCACAAGTAGAACGCCCCTACTGCTATCTTTACCAAACACAAATTCAACTATCTTCCCTCAAATCATAAAATAAAGTTAGTTTTTGAATTTAGCTGCTGCTGTATTTTACTATTTTTGTGTATTTTGGGTTTCTCATATAAGGAAAAGCATGCAATTTTTAAGTTTTTGTGTTTGATATAGTTCACTAAATATCATCATCACAATGTACATCAATTTATCTACAAGTGTGTCATGATTATTGTTCTTTAGGACCCAGTAGTACAATATTCTGTATAAATATCATGCTTTCTTTATTCATTTGTTGATGAAGTGTCTTGATATGAACATAGGCATATATCTATCTCTGATATATATATATATATATATATATATATATATATATATACATGGAAGTGTGTTCAGGGTCTCACTACCTCACTAGTAGATCAGACTCGTAGTGGCCCACATGTTTTTAGCCTCCCAAGAGCAGGGATTACAAGCACACACCACCATGCCATCTCAATTGCCTTCTCAGCACACCCTGGGGGTGGGGCAAGCACAGAAAGCTAGGGGATCAAATCCCTGATCCCTGCCATGCACCTGCTTGCAGGTGCTTTAATCCGCTGAGCTATTTGGCTGGCCATTTATTATTATAATATGACAGCTTAAGTCATAGAAAATATCTAGGAAGGAGAAATCTAAACCTAACAGAACTGCTATTTTCAGGTTTTGAAATATCTCCACAATGATTTCCATAGTTGTTTTATTAGCTTACAATTCTACCGACAATGTGAAAAAGGTCCCATTTTCCTGTATCCTTGCTAGAATTTGCTATTATTTTCTTTATTGGTGAGAGCCATTTATATTTTTTTGGGGGGGGTAAGGAGATGGTATTTCAATGCCGTCTTAATTTACACTGGGGGAAAAACACTAGTTGTTGCACAGAAAAATAATACCTAGAATATATAAAGAATGACAACAAAAATTTGACCCGCCAAAACTTTAAAAATAGGCAACTCAAATGAATAGATACTTCTTAGAAGACATGCACATGATCAATAAATAGATGAAATAAGTTCTACATTTGTGGTCATTGAAGAAAAGCACAAAGTCATAAAATTATCTGTATTTTTTCTTTTTTGTATATTTTTCTTTCTTTCCTTTCCTTCCCTCCCTCTCTCTCTCTCTCTCTCTCTCTCTCTCTCTCTCTCTCAGCAGGATCTTGCTATACAGTGCAGTGTAGCCTTGAACTCATTTAGTAGCCCAGGCTATTCTTGAACTTTCAATGATCCTCCTGTCGCAGCCTCCAAATGCTGAGATTACAGGTGTACACCATCACATCTTGCAGTAGTTGTTCCTATTGCCACAAAATGTCTTCTTTGGAACAGTTAGACATAATATTTCTTCTCCATAGTCACTGAGGAAAAAAAGGCTTCAACATTGAAAAGTAATTATTTTTTAATCGGGAACAGCCTAACTTAATGGTGTGTTAATTTCTCATGCAATATAAGTAGCTGGAAGTTTTGCTTGAACATTTGAAAGTTACAGGGCTCTGTTACTGTAGTACTATCAGTTGCACAAGAATGAGCACCTGAACATACCAGTAACAGGATTGAACAATATCAGTATCGATATCAGTAACTGGATGCTCCTTTCTGAAATTATTAATATCAGGACAGACCTGACAACTTCGACAAGTCATGCACTAATTTTGTGACTAATATATGGCAATCAGCTCATGTACCTCTCCTAATTCAACTGTAGAATAAAGATCACAATCCTACCTTCCCAAATAGCTGTGATGGTTGCAAATAATACGTGAACACCATTTAGCTAAGATCCTGACATGTGTTAAGACTCCCAGAAGGCAGATGAGGAAGGAGAAAGTGTTATTAGTTTGTAGGTATAAAGAGCTATTACAATGAAGCAGCTCCACAACTAAGATAGTGGATTTATTTCAAGGAAAAATGAATTTCAATATCTAGAATATGCCTAATTGTTCTGTGAAAAGGTTTATATGAACATACTGAGACTTATCACTTAGAAAATAATTACATTGATTTAATGAGAGCAGATGCTACTTCAAAAATAAGTCAGGATTCCAGTGCCAACATTGTCCTCATGCCAGGCATACCTTGGCTGTCCATCTTGCTTGAAATAGAAGGGAATACAGAGGCTCCAGCAGATGCTATGGGTCCAAAACCTGAATGGGCCACTATGACATTTCCTAAAATAAATTCCTTCAAGCTAACCAAAAATAAACACACTCCAGTTGACTAAGTAGGTTTTCATACTATTTGAGAATGAAGTGATTCTTGTCTTTTTTAACTGATACATTCATTATTGTTGTTTACTGAAATCTGTGCTAATAGTGTTTTTTTTTTTACTCTTTTTTTCTGTAAAACAGTCTCAGCCTTTCTTTATAGAGCATGACTATGTTCCAAAGATTCCTTCTGTTCTAATTGCTGTAGGGTATATTCTATGATTGAGTTCTATGCCAACAAGGTAAAACTTCATAAATGAATACAAATTATTTGTCAGACAAAGGTTCATTCATGGCTTAACTCAATAGACCTAAACATATAAAGGCCTATCTGGGCAGCTTCCTGCAAAATGTTGTAAAAACACTTCTAACTCATTTTTTTCTTATATTTACTTCTTTCTTAATATTTGAGGGTGTAACCGTGATGTACCTCCTCCACATTCTGTATATGACCTGTGACATATACATTAAAAGATAGCAATCAACAGCAGGTGTTTTGATTAAATTTGTTTTCACAGAGTACAGCATAAATTTTACATTTGTGCTTCCTCATTCATTAATTATTCTTATCACTGTAATTTCATAGAATGTTTGCCTTCATGTCAGTGCATAAATTATGTTTCTATCTATAAATTAAATGAATCAGAGAAAATAAAATGATTTAGAATTTTTTCTTACAATGGAATATGTAACATATATTTGGTTTGGGCTTCATAGCATATGACTGCTCTTAAAGGGGCTACTTTGAGTATTAGTAAAGTGAGAAGGTAAGTAATATATTTTAAAGATGCACTTATCTTTCTTTTAAAAAATAAAAATTTAGTTATATATAGTCATAATCAATATAAGTAAGCAAATTGGAATCTTAAAAAATTCTAAGGTATGACAAAAGTACATATGAAATCATACTCCTTATTATCTTAGTAACTTCAGGCATCTACAAGAAAATATCATAGCTCACGTTGTTTAAACCATCTATATTTATTTCTTCCACGTTTGAAGGTTCAAAAATCAAAGAGCAAGATCCCAGAAGGTTTGGATTTTGCTCAGAGGCTCTTTTTGTAACTTGAGGATAATCCCATTCTTCCTGTGATTTTACATGGAGAAGAGAAGGACTTTATGGTCTCATTTAATTCCAGTACCCCAACAGCCTAGTGATTCTTTTCATTGTTTCTGGCTAACACTGAAAACATCAAAGAGGGGTAGATGGAAGAAAAAGAGATGAAAGGAATTGAAATGTGATGTGTGCGTGGAGCACTCCTCTAAGTGCACATGAGCATTACGTACTGCAAACGTGTTAATAAAAGTCATCTTCTCTCCTTACAATGCTTATACCATTGCACAGCATGGCAAATTAACTAACTGACAAGTTGAATATCCAGCCGAACTGAGTCCACATGCTTTCAGGTACAGAAGGCCCACCTGAGGACTGTTGCCAACAGCAGAAAAGGAACGCTGGAAAGGAAGATGGAATGTGTTGCTGGAGAGACTTGCCAGGCTAGTTTTCTCAATGTGAATTCAGTTGTTCTCATCATGTGATGAACTGAGGTCATCACTCTCACTAAGAATGGCTGCTCTTTTCTACAAGGAAGCTCTGGTGCTTACTGAAATATTGCTTCATAGTTGCAGTGAAGATCCGTGAGCCTGGTTTCATGGACCTTACAATATGATGTAGCATGGTGTAGAAGTCCTACTTTCTACCCCTGATCCCCGGGGTTTCACTACCAAATCTTGGATGCAGAGTTACAAGTGAGATTACTGTGGGCTCTAGAACTCAAGCTAGAGTCAAGAAACACAATGCTATGGCTCTAGGTATTCAGCTGGATTCATGTAGGACATAGCCTTGGGATCCAGGTGTTTCATTCGATTATTTGGGTATCTAGCATTTGGATACATCTCTTGTATTCTTCTGCATTTGACTTTTGGGGTGAATGTTATAAAATAATTGTACAAATTATGTGCCCTGTATTAAATGAATTTCCTTGTAAATTCTAAATATAATACATTTTGTACTAGAATTAGAGTAACTGCTGTATCTTTATCTGATAATGTGGTTCAGGAGACTTTGGGAATGGCTTGTGAAGAAACTGGAATGATTAAGAGATGGTAGTTTAAAAAGTAGATCTCTAACACTTTAGGCTGAAACATATAGCAGATGCTGGTCAAAGATCCAGAGATCAGAAGGTTGAAAGAAATCCTGTTGGTAAAGACCAGACTCTGGGTATTTCTGCTGGGAAGGACTTCAGTGACTGTAGACTATAGATGAGGTGTGATAGCTTAGCAGAAATTTTGTCTGCAGTTTGTTCCAGTCAAGAGACTTCCTGACACTAAGATAAAGGCTGGCAGACCAAGTGAAGTGGTGCAAGAAATATCAAGTCAGGTTGATTCTGAGGAGGTGGCATGACTACTATCTGGAGTATTTAGCCAAATCTATGCTGAGAATCAAGAGCATGGCAGGATGATTTAAAACATTGTGAGTTTGGCCAGAAAGAAGGCTACCAATTAAGCTGTGATCTACAGAGGTTGAGCGGAGGAGGTCTTGATTGCTGAGAAGGAACAGCATAATAGAAAAGATGGCCTGAGGGCCTCAAAAAAAAAAAAAAAAAAAAAAAAAGAGCAAGACTCCCCTCATTCAGCCTCAAGATAATAATAAAAAAAGCATGACTTTGCTTTGAGAAGAAGACTGTTGAAGCACTGTGTTCCAGAATGCAAAATTTGTTCCTCAGAATAGGATGCCAAGTGCTCAGAGATCTAGGCATTCAACCCCTACAATCAAGAGAGAGGGAAATATGGCTACTGCTCCTGCAGGCAGCAGACATTGGCATCATCCACATATGGCTGGCCTGAGGCGCAGACAGGCTGGACCAGTTATGCGGTCAGACAGGCTTCTGTGTAGATTTCAGAAGGCCTGACAGGCCAGGAAGTGTGAGCTTGAGGGAGCAGTATGTGAAGGTGTGAGGGAGATGCCAAAGGTATGGTGAAGACCCCAGAAATTTTGAGAAACCAAGAACATGGGAAGTTTGAGGAAAACTACAAAGAGGGAGCAGAGTGGGCTCGCTAGAAAAACCACAGGAGGCAGAACAACTGGCAGTGCTGTAGGGGCGGAACGAGGCGAGCCCTTTGGGGTTCATATTTTACCACAGAGTGCCTAGGATACTTCACAAAGAACTACTGGATTTAATATTTACCCTGCTGCAATTTGGACTTGCTTTGGTCCCATTCCTTTATATCTCCCTTCCTGATTACTTTTCTCTCATTGTTGAGACAAAATATCCAACACCCACAATTAAGAAAGGAAAAGTTTATTTACCTCATAAGTTTGTGGAGGTTTCTGCTCATACTCAGCTGGTTCCAAGGCACAGTGATGCATGGCAGAGGGCAACAGCTCATGGAGGTGGAAAACAGCAAAAACAAGAAGAGAAGAACAGCAAGGCACAAGCCCTTTTCCTTCCCTTATATGGTAGGCGGGGCACTAGCCCCAGGATTAGTTTAATGCTCACACCCATAATCTCAGCATTGGGTGATAAATCAATCAACACCTCTAGAAGCCTTATCCATGACTGCATGAAAATTGGGAGGGACCATGATACCCTCTGTTTGTGTCTTTTGGATTGGTAAAATTTATCTTTTGTCTTTGTATGTTTGCAAAGCTTCCTTTTTGTTTGTACAGGGGCTTATGCTAAGAGTTTGCCTTAAATCTCAGAGGAGACTTGGACATTTCAGCAATGCTGAAACTGTTAGGACAGTGGTAACTCGTGGAGATAAGCTAAATGCTTTTTGCGTAAAGAGGCTGTGTATGACTTTTTGGTAGTTAGGGCTTAATGTTACGATTTTTGTCTTAATATCTCTCCAGATCTTCATACAGTCTTATGGTTTTCAGAGGTTTCTTAATCTAGAGGGCATGGTATTGGAATTAAGGGTGTATGATTACTAAATCTATACAATGTCTGCTTTGACACTGCCCTAATCCCAACAGTCTGGACAGCATAAGAGGGCAGGAAGACAGTGGTGTGTACTTTTGTATTTTCTTTCTTCCAAAACCGTGAACAGTCATCCCTCTGCCATGGACCACCCTGTCTTGGAGTCAACCAATTATGGACTCTCTACAAATTGAGCTAAATAAACCCTTCCCCCTTTACTTTGGGTGTCAAGTGTACTGGCTTGCTCACCAGAGGCAGGAAATTAGCTAACACACCTGACCATTTAATATTTTCACATTCAGAGATAGGATTCAATGTACGCATGTTAAGGGAATGTATAGTTAGCTCAGAATACTATATGACCCCAAAATCTTATCCCCAGATCTTTACCTACTCCTAAAACTGACATTTGAGCTTATATTATATAAAAGTATGGAATTATATCAGTTTTGCTCCTAATCATGAAAAACTGGAAACAAGGCACATCCTTCAACTTGAGAAAGGATGAAAAAATTATGATACATCCATAAAATATGGTACTACTCAGCAGTGAAAGCAACCAGCTACAAATCTATGTGTACATGATGGTGCATTCTAAAAATAATATGCAGCCAGAGAGGTAGCTCAGCAGTCTAAGCTCAACCTGGCAAAGGGAAGGACTGGGGTTCGATCCTAGGTATCACATGCTATACCGGCCCTGCACTGATCCTGCCACCAAAACTAGTTGTGGTGGTGCATGCTTGTAATCTCAGCACCCAGGAGCCTGAGACCAGATAATCACGAGTCTGAGCTGCACAGAGAAACCCTGTAGCAAATAATTAATTAATGAAAACCAAAAATAATATGCTAACTGAAAGAAGGCAGATATAAAAACAATCTATTATATGACTGTTTATGTGACATTCCAGGATAAGGAATGAGGTCTATAGGACTATAGAGTTAAAAACCAGGCCTGTGATTCTTAGAGTCAAGGACTGGGAAAGAGGTTGATTTTCAATTTGAAAAATTAAGTGTTGATAAGAATACTGTTCAGTGTTAATACATCTGTTTTGGCAGAGCACGGCAGCTGGGGTTCAATCCCCAGTATGCCATGTCGGCCCCACTCCCAGGGTGCACTGAAATGGCAATTGAGACTGGGTATGGTGGCATGTGCCTGTATTCCCCGCACTTTGGGAGGCTGAAAATAGGAGAATCAGTATGAGTCCGATATATGTAGTGAGACCCAGTAGAGCCTGCATCCCCTGTCCTAAATGCATTAAAAAAGAATACTGCTTAACTGGTAAATTAAAGGACTGTATGGATTAGTCAAAATTTGTAGAAAGATATACCTGTGTCAGAATTTTAGATCAAAATATTTAATATAAAAACTCACAAGAAAAATATACTGAAGGATACCCTTATAAATGTCCTTTGGATAGATAATAAGTATCATTACTAAACTGTTTACTCATTAAAAAGTAAATAAAACATTAATTTAATTTTGAGGGGAGCCTCCACAGGGTGTTCAGGCTGTCATTACTAGATCACTTGTAGTGATCCACCTGTTTACAGCCTCCCAAGAGCTGAGATTACAGGTGTGTGCCGCCATGGCCAGTCTCAATTGCCATCTCAGTGTGTCCCAGGGCCTGGACTAGCATGGCAGGTCTGGGTTGTATTCCTGGTAGGCTTCCTGATTGCAGGTGCTTTAATCTGCTGAACTGTTTGGCCAGCCATCCAAAAACATTGAATTTTAAGAGTTGACATCTTCTTGAAAAATATTCTTATTATCTAATTATTTCAGAACCCCAGAACTATTATAATGGCTACTGAGAATTGCTATGGGCATGAGAAGAACAGTTTTAACTGAGTGATAATGTGTTCAAGAACTTAAAGCTGAACAAATTCCAAAATTCAATGGTTTTTCATGGTTTATCACTGATTATGAAACTATTATCCTACTTTTCTTTCAGGTTAAAGAACTAGAGCAAGAAACTTGAACAGAACGCTTACTGGATAACATCAAGCTATTCTGACTCATTATGAAGCTGCAAAATCAGTTAAACAATTCATGAGAAATCTATTAAAAGAGCATTGCTTTTTTTTTTTTTTTTTTTTTTTTTTTTTTTTTTTTTTTTTTTTTTTTTTTTTTTTTTTTTTTTTTTTTTTTTTTTTTTTTTTTTTTTTTTTTTTTTTTTTTTTTTTCCAGGACTGGAGTTCGAACTCAGCACCTTGCACTTGCCAAGTAGGCACTTGTGCCACAGAGCTATCTCCCTGGCCCCTTCAAAGAGTATTGCAGTACATACTTTCATTAGCTCTGAACTGCTTTCTTTCCTGAAACATAGTACAAGTTAGAAGGTAGACACTGAGAAGGTGGATGACTATAAAGATTTCTTTTGCCTCTTAGAGATTAGCTGTGCTGGCCAGATAACAACTTGGAGTCTCAGTGCCTCTTCCTGAAAATGAAAACAATTTTTGATATTTAGGGAGATCTTATGAGATATAAATGTGTTATAAGAAAAACATTTAGTGCATGGACATGCAATAGTCACATCTAGGGAAAGTTCCATAAATGTGAGCTATAGTTACTGTTGTTACATAATTTCTTTGTTGTTTAAGCAATTTTAACTACTAAGCTTTTTATATAAATGGGAGTTTAGCATTTTCTGCATAAGAATGAGTCATATCAGCTCAATGGTCATTATAGACTGTTTGTCTTCTTAGGCAACAGGCTGAGTTGGACATGTTCACTTGGTAGAAGCAGTTTCTAAGGTTGCTGAGAAGGCCCAAGTTCCCTCAGCCTGAAACAACACCACACTCATTCTCTCCTGATGCTTGCTCACAGTGTTTTTTGGTTTCTTTTTTTTGTTTTAAGAGCTCTCATTTCTCTTTTCTGACTTTCACTGCCTTCACAACAGATTCCTAGACATACTTAAAATAGTAAAATCTATATTGTCCATACATAGCAAGATTTTTAAACAAAAAATATACATTAGCAAAGTCATATATCTTACATGATAACTAATCACAGATTAGACTTTTCCATTGAACATTACGCCTTATATGGTATCTATTTTTATTGTATTATTGTTGCTTATTTATGCTCATAGCATGATGAATTTCTTGAAGACAGATAAACTTTCATCCTTTTATATCCTCACTGTCTGGAGTGTTTTGTATGGACAATATCTTTTTTTTTTTTTTAAAGTCAATCCTATTAAAGCCACTACACAGCTTTAATAGGATTAAAGAGAGCAAGAGAAAGATAAACTTGGTCAAGGATTATCATGGAATTAAGGACGAAGGTATATTTTTTATGTTATGAAGAAATTATCTTTGAGGATGATTTTTAGAGGGCTGTTCATCCAGTATAAACCAAGGCTAGTGACAGAAACAGATATTGAAGATTAAATGGGCAGAAAAGATTCTTTTTTTTTGACTTTAAAAAGTGTCCTGGAGCATTAATGATAACTGGGGATAGAAGCAAAGTTAAAGAAACACAACAAGATGAATCACAAATAGCCTCAGGTTAGAAAATTTCATTTAAATTCATTTGATATTTAATTAATGATAAATTATTAACATATTAATTATAATTAGAGGTAATTATGCCATTAATTTTTGTTGTCCATTAAGCTTATCAGACTAGCCTTTGCTTTGGTAAATAGAGGCATGAGTGAATTTAACCCAGGTAATTAGAGGAAGGGTATGACACTGATGAAAAAGTTCAGGAAATAATAGCATAAAGTGTTGAAAGACAAATTCCTACAAACTATTGGAATAAATAAGAACACCTAAGACCCTCACAGAGACAAAGACCCTCAAGGATTGAATGAAAGTTAAGTCACAGATCACAAAGATCCTGCATACTGGAGTCTTCCTATGACTTTTTCTGTGACACAGAAACGGAGTTAGGGGGATACTTTATGAACCAGTGCTTCGCATGGTGCATAAAAAAAAAAAACCTCCTTGTGCTTCATTGGGCAGACCTAGGTGTGAGTTCTCAAACTGGCATAGGAGCCTGATAAACATAATCAGCATGCTTTGTCATTTAATGAGTGCACACTCATGTGCAAGTACACACATACATATCCATTTCGTGTGGAAAACATTGTCCCAGAGGGAGCATGCACCCTAGCAAAAGCATTTATAGCTAAACAAATAAATAAGAGTCTTAGGACAGAAAGTAGAATGTGTGTTTGGAAATGATAACCCATGGAGTTTTAGATTTCAACAGACTTAAATTATCTGAAGATTTACTAAATAGACAGAAATCCAGACCCAACTGGAGTAGGAGGAAGTGATCAAATTAAAAGGGGAAACAAGGTGCTGGAAGTGAAAAGGAACAAAGAGAAAAGTAAAATAAATGGTGGGGGGGGGAGAGGAAAACATGGAAACAAAGCTTTATAATTGCGGAAGAGGGGCTGAAGGGAAGGTGGAGGAATCGGGAAAAGGAGACAGATTATGTTACGTACATATTCTCCCTGATGAACGTGATTTTTATGTATATCTAAAATATACCAACAAAATCCAATGGAAATACCTAATCTTAGAGAATCTAATCTATTTTTAAATTAATCTATTTTAAAATAATCTGTGAGGTCTTTGGTATCTGCACTTTGCTCTAGATCCCTCTTTCCCTATACCCTTTCCTTTCCTGGTCTTTCATGGGTTATGATTGTGTTTCTTCCATGTGGATTACTGCAGCCCATTACCATGGTACTGCTATGGCAAATCTGAGACTTGATCAGATGCCTGCACTAACTGTTCACCAGTTTACTGTACAACCCTAGAACTCACTTTTGAATTCTTTGCTTATTCTTGAGGGCCACTACACATTTCCTTCAGAGGAACAGTTGAGAAAATATGTGAGAGTCTAGAAAAAGTCAGATAAAGAACTACTGTCTATCCATAGATAACCTTGCTATATTTTTAACTGGCAAAGTAACAAATATTTACTTCAATATATTCATTATATTTATGTTAGATATTTATGTCTTTTTATTTCTAAAGAAAGAAAAGCATCATCTTAGAGTTCTGAAAGACAAGGATGAGATAAACATAAAAATCAGGACACTGTTATCTGGCAGGCTTGAGCTGGGAATGGATATTCATGCCACTAACAGCCCATTCATTGTCCCCAGTATAACCAGTACAGTAGATGATCCCATCCTCCACAGAGAGCAACTCTGGCCTCACAGAACACTGTAGTGATGTTGCATGTCCTAAAATTTCCTCTTTTTCTGCTCTGTTTGCCTATTTTGTCATTCCTTCAAACTTTGAAACATTGTGTTTTCTTGGGTAGCAAAAGCCATTTTCAAGTTTCATGTCAAAGAGTCAGAATTCATTGTATAAAAACTCCACATCTTTTTCAACCATTCTTCAGATGATGGGTGATCTGGTTGTTTCCAGGATTTGTCTATCACAGATTGTGCTGCTATGAGCATAGGTGCACAGATATTACTATGATATGATATTTTCAGTCCTTCTGGGAAAATTCCCAGTAGGGGGACAGCTGGATTGAATGGGATTTCCAGTTTTAGATTTTTTTTTTATTTTTATTTTTTATTCTTTATTTTTATTTATTTATTTATTTTATTTATCATCCTCCTGTTTGTATCTCCCAAGCGCTGGGATTAGAGATGTGTGCCACCATACCCAGTCTCCATCGCCAGCTCAGCGCTCTGTAGAGCAGGGCCGGCGTGGCTCAAGGGGCCAGGAATCAAACCCTGGCCCCTGCACTTCCTCTAAGGAAGCGCTAAATCTACTGAGCTATACCGCCGGCCCTCAGTTTTAGATTTTTTTTTTTTTTTTTTTTTTTTTTTTTTTTTTTTTTTTTTTTTTTTTTTTTTTTTTTTTTTTTTTTTTTTTTTTTTTTTTTTGTCTTTTTGAGACAGGGTCTCGCTATGCAGCTCAGGCTGGCCTTGAGCTCACTTTCGTAGCCCAGGCTGGTCTTGAACTCGCACCAATCTTCCTGCATCAGACTCCCAAGTGCTGGGATTACAGGCGTGTGCCACCACACCCGGCTTTCAGTTTTAGGTTTTTAAGGAATCTCCACACTGCTTTCCATAATGGTTGCACCAGTCTGCATTCTCACCAGCAGTGGAGAAGTGTTGATTTATTTCTTAAGAGCTTCCTTATTAGAAACACTCATAAGGTTTCATTTTGATTATGATTCCATATTAACATACCCCAAATATAAACCAAATGCCAATATATTTTCAAAAGTTTACATCTTTGCTTCAAATATTCCAGGCAAGCTTTTTCCCCCATAAGCCGAGAATATTAACAAAATTATTTCTGACATATGATGGTCCTGTACACCTTTAATGTTCCACATAAACACAGCAGCTTCCCATAACCTAACTATATTCTCCTGCTCTCCATTCAGTTTTAATGCATTTTATATTCTATAAAAACAATGTTAGGCCCTTAGCCTTCCATTGCATGCCATTCAAATTCAGACATCACCCGTGTTATTTCCTGAGCCTTACTGGAAATGCTGATCCATATCCAGACTTCTCACTCAGCCTTGCCCTGTGGACTTCACAGGGGGCAGGGTCCTTTCCATTCTTTTCCCTATCAAATCTAAAAGCACACATTCATAGGAGATTTGTCAGCAGAGTAGACCTGCTTGATGAATCCCTCTGCAATCCATGGGAAATCACTCACTCTTTCTATTTGTCTTGCTGCTAGTTGTGAAATAGCCAGGCTCCCTATTTGCACAACTGATTCCTACTTTGTAGCTTGGTTCCCATGAATCGTTCCACATGAAGGAAGTGGCTTACTCCTGTGGATTTCTCACCAGGCGGAACGGCAGCGCTGATGCTGAGTCTCAGTGCGTTGCCTGATGCCATTGCACCTACTGTTTTCAGACACAGCTGCCACTGACTTCCAGCCAGGGAGCCTGTGATGATGGATGTGCCTGGCCCGCTGTGGCTGCATCTCACCTGGTGAGGGTCATCACTTGCTGTGGGCAGGAATTCCTGATGTCAGAAACTTCAGTGATTAACAACTCATTACTGTTTCTTTCCATTTGGGAGGGAAGAAAGCCTCAGTAGGCAATGCTGTGAGACTAGTGCCTCTAGGCAAGGGGTGCTGGGGGGGAGAGCCTTTTGAAGTGTAAGCAGGGAAGAGGAGCCTGTGCTTAGATAGTATTCCATAGGAACAGTGGGGAAATGGATAGGTCAAGGATGACATTTAAAAAAGAATATTTGACAGTCTGAATTGTGTAAGCTGAACTTTAGAAACAAGGAGTTTAAAAATAACAACTGCTCTATTTTATGGCGAACTAAATTAATTGACTACACAGAGTATAGGGAGGTTCAATCTATTATCATGCACATTTTTAGACATAGAAGAAGCTATGCAAAAATTAAATCAATTATCCAATGAACACACTGCTAGTGGTTGCTAAGTGTTGGAACTAGCATTTCAAAGACAATCTGAGTCCACAATTTAACAGAGGCCAATTTACATTGCTATGTTACTAATGATTAGCTTTACATAAGATAGTACATTTGATTTCAACCACTTGGCTATGTAGAAATTATAATTTTCCCATTTTCAGTATGGAGAAAGGAGCAAAGGCTGTAACTGGCTAAGTTACTTGTTTCAAAGTTTCACATCTGGTATATAAATAAAAAGCACAACTTTGAACATCAGGCTTCCTGTGCAGATGTAAATGTTCTGATAAAATGTGCTTCATTTTACTTTGTAAATGGAAGCATCACTATTTTCTATAAGAAAATAAGGCTTTTCTTCATTTTAAAGTTAAATTCATTAACTAAGCTCTCATTATAAAAGTCAAAACGTTGTGGGATGTAGTTGACTAATACATGCAAAGATACCACTGTCATCCTTTACTGCTTTGGGGAGCGAAACAAATATAACCTATCCAAGAATGTTGTCCAATATCTACATATGCACATACAAGTGGCAGAGGAATAGTCATAGATACTGAGTATCAGGATGCACTGCTAAGAGGGAAGGGTGGAGAAAAGGATGCAGTATTCTGCTTAGTGTTGTTATATTAAAACATCACTTTTTGGGTAATTTGTAAAAAAATGAAATGTAGTTCTCACAGCTCTGGAGGCCAAACAAGTCCCCATCAAGGCAGTAGCATCAGCTGGGAACCTTTCTGCTATACCATCCATGGCAGAAAATAGGAGAACAATAGAGCCTGGGAAACCAAGGGAGTAATAGGCATCCAATTGGCTTCTATAACAACCTACTGTTAGGATAGGGAAGCCACTCTACAACAATGTCGTTAGTCCATCATAAAGGCATAGACCTTCTGGCCTATTTCGCTCTTAGTAGGACCCATATCTCAACACTGTGGCAGGCCTAGATTTTCCTGACATGAACTGTGAGGGGCACAGTCAGCCTATTGCATGAAAGAGAAAAACTAGAAATAGAAGGGTAGACGACAGGAAGAAGGGAATCAAAGATAAAACCTCAAAATCATTTGAATAATGTATTACTTGCTCTTAATTATCTTTAGATGTAGAATTAATTTCAATTTTTTTGTGGACTAAATCTTTGTTTGAATCAAAATACTTGTACCAAAGGAGTTATCATTTGCAGTCAGATGAAGGGAAGTTAACTGATAATCACTGAACATCAGTTTCACTCTGTACTGTAGGCTATTTTGCGATATAGGATTTTTTTATTTAGTTAGATCCTTACAAATATGTCATATAAGTAGACCAAACTATTAAGTCAATACAAAAGAAAATATTAAAGCAATTTCCTATTTATGGCTTTTGATTTTAGTTTTTCTATGCTTTAAATTTATCCTCTGCGTTTTTCTAAAATTAACTGCTGGCAGTTTTCTAAATGATTACCCCTAAAATCCCATTTGATCACACCATCCCAATCTAATTGTATGCCCCATTTTTTACCATCAACAACCAACTCATGATTTCCTGAACTAAGATTCATTTTTTGCCTCTTGGCATTATTCCCATAGTAGACATTATCTCACTTATCGTTCTCCCTTGCTTGATATCCAAAGTATCATCCCCAATTTTGGCCCTTATGTCCTCTAGGTTTTATAAGAAATTATTTCTTACTTATTACATATATTTATGTTTTGATCTACCATATTGTAACTTACAGAGAATACAACCGTATTTTACATTTCAAGTGAATTTAACAAAGTGAATTTCGGAATGAATTATGAGCCATGCCACATGCTGGGTGTTTCAGGCAATTAAAAGCAAACATATGATGTCTGCCTACAACATTTACCAATTACTTATTCTGCATACCACTGAGAGTGCAGTGTTGCTCAGTAACTACTTAGCACAGTCAGGGGAGGAGTAGCTTGAAGAACATCCACAAGGGCCTTGGCATTCTGCATCACCTCCAAGTTGCTTCAAGTTTTCATACATATAAAACACCTAGAATGTGTGTGCTACCCATTTTGCTTTCCCTGTTAGCAATTATGAACATTCAAGGTAACAGACATCTGACTTCCTGATCTTGCTCATTTACTTCAATTTCAGAATATATATTTGATTCCAAACTTCTTCTTCCAGGTACCACCAAAACCTCCAACAGCTGTAAAAGAGAGAATTTTCTGCCCTTGTATATTTCAGAAAAATATAAGTACAATGGGAAATAATCTGACATTCATTTAAAAACTTCCAGTTTATTAAGTACAAACTGTTAGGGCCAATGAGACAGCTCAGGAGAATGAGCACCTGCTTAGGCAAGCGCAGAGATGGGGCTTTGATCTATGGCACCACATGCTGTGCCAGCCCTGCTTCCTGCACACAGAGCTGACCACAGTGTCCAGGCGTAGTGATAAACAACTGTAATCCCAGTTCTGGGGTGGCTGAAAACAGGAGGATCACTACAAATCTAAGCTGCATAGTGAGAACACGCACCAAATACATTAAAAATAAATAAATATATAAATAAATAGTGAAACTGTTAATAAATCAGTCTGTCATATCACCTCTACTTTCTATCTTTTTAATAATTCAATGTTTCATTGGAGGAGAGGCATATAAGCACATATTTATACCTGTATGAGTATTATGCACTATGTGTACATATGTGGGTACAGTTGAATGCATTTAACATAGATAGATATGGATAGATAGATAGATAGATACATACATACATACATACATACACAGATTACTTACAATCCAACCCAGGGCTTTGTGCACACAAAGCAAGAACTCTCTCTTTTTATTTAGTAACATGAGTCAATTAGTCCTCACTTAAAAATAAAAGAAATTGAAGCTCACAGTAAATAAAGTTAACTTACTGAAGATAAAACTCAAACCTTAGCCTTCGATTGGTTTAACGTCTGATTTTTCTTTTCTTCTATTTGTAGTCTAATTACTTGATTTTTCTTTAACTATAACAAAAAACTTATCTTTTGTATCCCCTTATCTCTCAATTAAGTTGTGATTTATTTTCCTAAAATGAATTTCATCCATATTCTAAGAACTGACTTCTAAGAGTTGGAGTTTGATGCTAGCTGGAAAGTAAAATTGCGATTCAGCAGCACTGGTAGGGTGCCGATAGGAAGAAGCCTGCTGTTGCTTAGAGTTCCGGCCCCCAGGTGCACAAAGGTGTTTACAATTCAAATATTCACTCCTTGTCCTCTTCTGTGTTGTCGACACATCAGAGGGAAAGGTGTAAATAGTCACAGCTGTGAGTAAGATGCTTGCAGAACGCTGCATCTATAGTTACAATGGTACATACAGACATAGTTGGTTCTTTTTGTTTTGTTAGATAAAAAACAAACCATTGATTATATATATATATATATATATATATATATATATATATATATATATATATATAATTATTTTAGGGGTGGGTCTACAGAGTTTTCAGGGTCTCACTATTAGATCCAACTCGTGATCTTCCTGTTTACAGCCTCCCAAGAGCTGGGATTACAGGCACACACCACCACACCCAGTCTCAATTGTCTTCTCAGCACACCCCAAGGGCAGGGCCAGCATGGCAGGCCCAGGGATTGAAGTCCCATCTCCTGTACCTGCTTGCAGGTGCTTTAGTACACTGAGCTATTTAGCTGACCCTTAAATAGTGGATATTTTAATTGTACTCTCTATGGGTATTTTATTAATCTTCACAGAGTTTTTTCAATATTTTGAGACAGGGTTTTGTTAAGCTGTTCAGGCGAACCTTACACTTACTGTGTAGCCCAGGTTGTCTTTGAACTTGCAGTGATTCTGTTGCCTTTGCCTTCTAAATGCTGGAATTATAAGCATATGGCACCATGCCTCACCTTCTCAAGGTATTTTACATTATCACTAAAATCATTTTTCATCTTCTTTTGTCATTCACTTAAACTGACTTGTGAGATCTTCTTGTGTGTATTTCATCGATGTGTATATTCTAATCAGGTTCCCTATGTCCATTCATAAATTAAATGTTATCTTTTGAAACATTAGTATAATATAGAGTTTAAGGATTGAGATGAGATGAGAAATTCTTTGCTATATTTTAATATAGACAGAATTATTCTACTTCGAAAAAACTTGTGACAAGTTAGGTAACATGGCAAAAAAGAAGAATCTGCAAGACTGCCAACCCACTTGGTCAATATATGAGTTTGTCTTCTTGAAGACCCACAATTGGACAGTCTCTGCCTGGATCAGAAATGGACCAGATTCAGAGGTTTCATTTTTATTTTTACTTTTTGCGGAACTGGGGCTTGAAATCAGGCCCCTGTGCTTGTCGGGCAAGTGCTTATTCCACTGAGCTATCTCCTCAGCCCCTCATTTTTTTTTTTTTTTTTTTTTTTCAGTACCATGATCTTGTGCTTGCCAGCTAAGCACTTATTTCACTAGGCTATCTCCCTGGCCCAGATTCAGAGATTTTAGAATGACAATGTATTAGAATTTTCAACTTGCCTCCAGACTAAAATTTAAGGAAACACTTGAAAGTCAGTAATTGAAAGAAATAGCATGTTAATATGATCTTTAAAAACAAAAATTAATCCAGAAATTGATGATGACCAAACAGGGTGAGTGAGTAAAGGCAGGAAGGATCTGTAACAGGGCACAGCAGAGACAGTAGAGCTTGAGGTGAATGGAAATGGCAGACTTAAAATTTTCACATTTTGACCCACCCTTAAATTCTGTGGCATAGATCAATGACTCAGTTGCTTCACCTCATCCTGGCCAAGCCAGAGAGATGAATTTATATCAAACCAATTCTCATTAGAAGAATGAGAATTGCTACCAAGCAACAACAGAAACAAAACCCGTAGGGATGGTCACTGAGAACTGAGCTAATATGAGTGCCCTGCACCCTCTTGGCCTCAGCATTTGTTGATGGATACTTACACAAGAAAATTATCTAGATATCAAATATCACATAAATCAAAATTAAGGAAGCTCGGATGCATCTGAATGGGCTCCGCAGGGAAGTGAGTACACATTCACGTCTGAATAGCACTACTTTAGATGAATTTCCCACCACATCCTGTCCTGCTCTCAGTGCACTGGAAACACTGCTTTGAGTTCAGAGGATGGAAACAGCTTTTCTTGATGCTCAGTGGGTGCGCATCAAGGTGGTACTTCCTGCACGGGATGCCTCCGCATCCTCATCTCTTCTGCCACCTACCACCAGTTCATCCTCAGGAGTCAACTACTTCTAAAAAGTATCCCCCCCCTTCCTCCTCTGTCCCTCCATTTTCCTTCCCTCCCTTTCTCTACCATTATCTACAATCTTTAGATTATTTCCTTATATTTTTCCACTGTGACACACTGAATATGAAAATAAATACTCTTGAAGTCCCTAGAGGTTGAACATTGCTATAAAATCTGGGTATTTTATTTATTTATTTATTTATTTATTTATTTATTTATATTTTTTATTTTTTATTTTTTATTTTTTTTTTGAGACAGGGTCTCATTATGCAGTTCAGGCTGGCCTTGAGCTCACTTTTGTAGCCCAGGCTGGTCTCGAACTCGCACTGATCCTCCTGCCTCAGCCTCCCAAGTGCTGGGATTACAGGCGTGTGCCACCTCGCCAGGCTAAAATCTGGGTATTTTAAAATGGCATTCAATAAAGCATAATTTGTTGCTATTTCTTCTTGCTGAAAACCAGTGAATACAAAGATTATTTCCCTTCTGCTTATCTGTTTCTGTGTATTTTTTCATGTCAGGAACTATGGCTTCCTTAAAGTCACTCGATAACTTAAGAAAACTCAGAAATCATGGAGATTTAAGAATTGGAGAGAGCGACTAATTTTCTCATGATACCAGTCAGCAGTGTGACATTCACCCATAAAATGGCATAAACTTGGGCTGGCGGGGTAACTCTGTGAAACAAGTGCCTGTCTGGCAAGTGCAAGGTCATGATTTCCAACCCCGATCCCGAAAAAAAAAAAAAAAAAAAAGTAGCATAAACCTTAGCTAATAAGGAAGCCCTCCAGCAAAGCTTGGCCAGGTTAGAGCACTACATGGAAATACTGCATCTCACCTCCATAAACTGAATATTTTAGGTACAGCTGTGGATACAAAACATTTATTGATGTTTTGTACCTCCTTGTGTGATGCACGGGCAATCTTCCTCTCCTACTGACTTGCCTTGTCAGCCACTCTTGTTCTGTCAGCTTAAGCAGCAGATAACAGCAGGGGAGGCGAGAAAAATACACGTGTTGCTTTTTTGGAAAAGTCTGTCATTAGGAATGTTGTGGAAGTAACCTTGTTATTCCTTTACTAGGCTGTGAGGCTGAAGTAAATGAGTTCTGCTCTCATGTAGGTGGCAACTAAATCAATTATACACCTGTTGAAAGCAAGTGATAAGATGAATCTCAAGAATTTCAGCTAAATCTGCTAACCTAATTCTAGTGCTTAAAAAATAGTGGCGAAATAGACTAATAAAAGAGAATGCTGGACCTGGCTGTTTGCTCAGATGAGTAAAGCACCTGCTTAGGCAGTAAAGCACCTACTTAGGCAGACAGCAGCAGGGGAGATTCCCTAGCCCTGCCCCCAGGGCTCACTGAGACAGTGAGGGAGACTGAGAGTGGTGGTGTGCACTTGTGATCCCAGCGCTTGGGAGGCTGAAAACAGGAAAATCAGTATGAGTCCATTCTAGGTAGCGTAACACTCTAGGCCCCTGTAGAACATGTCCTAAATATAACAGAGAGAGAGAGAGAGAGAGAGAGAGAGAGAGAGAGGGAGAGGAGAGAGGGAGAGGAGGGAAGAGGGAAGGAGGGAGAGAATTCAAACTAACAGAATGATAAAGTGCTATATTTGGAATCAAGTGGTCAAGTGGAAAGAGTTTGGTCAAGGCAGGCTGATCTTCTTAAACTGAATAGTAAATTAAGCTTTTTCAACTTTCTTTCTTTATCCTTTTATTTATTTATTTATTTATTTAGTATTTTAGGGAAGGGTCTACAGCATGTTCAGGGTCTCATTACTAGATCGGACTCCTAGTGACCCACCTGTTTACAGCCTTCAAGAGCTGGGCACCACCATGACCAGACTCAATTGCTATCTCAGTGCTCCCTGGAGGTACAGAGCCAGCAGGCAGGCCTGAAGATCAAACCACTCACACCTGTGTCTTTATCCACTTCTAAAATTTCCACAATCGTACACATTATATGTTTAATAATAGGTCTGCAAAAGAAAGAAAAGCAATGATAAACTTCATAGCCAAGCTTTGGGAAAATTGATAACTAAAGTTTTAAAATTTCCTCCTCTGTGCCTCCTGAGATTGCTGAAGAGACAGTCTTTAGTCACAATCAAGCAACTACTTAGAAATAATTTCTCTCTAATAATAGTCTGAACCTGTAGGCGAAGAAGATTAATGTTGCAATATCAACTGCTCTTTGACATATAATTAATTTTTGTAAGAAAAATTAGCACACTTTTTGTTTTTCTTCCTACTTATTCCAAAGTATTCTACCTGAAAATATATGGATTAGCTTCCTCTACTTTCCATAATATTTTTCATTTCCTAACATAGTTAAATTCCATTTTATTTTCTTTCTTAGTGTGAATTTTTGAGGTAACCCAGAGGAATATAGGTTTATTTTACAGTATAATATTGCATTTCTTTTGGGATATATGCATAATCATATATGTGCCACAATTATTCTCAATTTGATAACTACACATTTTATAACTGTGTATGTGGATATTTTCTGTACATGTTCACATATATTTTCTTTTTAAAAAAAAATTAATTTTAATAAAGAAATAACAATGACACAGTTTCAAAACACATTAGTAGGACAGCCACCATAATTAATACAATGCATATTGTTGTCTCCATGGTAGTTGTTCAGAGTACAAGAGGCAGACATGATAACTCTTCTAAACACTATTAGTACAAATGTTTCTTCTCATTGAAGTAATAAAAGGTAGTTGTATGTGTAGTCTAATATTTCATAATAGTAGTGGATTTTCAGCAGAACTGGCAATGATGAAGGCTGTTGATTTAAGCATTTTATAGCTCAGCATATTAATCTGACTTTACTTTCTATACTTCATGGTTAAACTCTTCTGCTGGACGGCTATTGCCAAGGTAAAGCAAGACCTATGGTGCAAAAATATAAAAAAATATGTAACTTTTGTATCTGACAAGGTCATTCAAGTCCCCTCAGGATTTACTCTGAAACCATGCACAGTGTTTTATAGAACTTTTGTCAGTGTCAGCCATCTGGATGAGTCATGGCCATTGCTTGACCAATTTGCCTTCTGTGAAAGCTTGAGAGAATATTTTCTCTCTAGGTGACTGTCCTTAGGCACACTAAACATTGTCAATCCCTTTCTTTTGTGGCCCCAAAATCTCCTGGAACAGAAAATGTGGAACACCACTGAATTATAGGGTGTTACAGTACAGGCCTCTTAGGTGCTAAGTTCTCACTGACCTAGAGGGGTTAGGGCCAAAATATCGGCTATTTGTAGCTGTTCCTTTTCTCTAAATATTTCATTTGTAAACTTAGGTTTTTAACCCTCCTGAAGAGAAGCATAGTGATACCTTATAGCATAGGCACTTGAACTTAACATCACTGTCTTCCTGAATATCAAACATCTTAGACCCAACATGGAATCAGTATTTTTCCATCAATCATGGATATTCTAAAAAATACTTATAGAATGTGATAAAAATAAAACACACATGTTTACCCAGAAATTTAGAAATCTAGCCATACACAAAGTGATAGCAGGTCAATTCTAAGGCATTTTTCTTTGTCTCTTACTCTCTTTTATTATCCTTCTTTTTTTTTTTAAAGAAAAACAAACATTTACTTGAGAGAGTATAGCAATAATTAATATAACATTAGAAGTAGCACGCTTCTAGAAGACCAGAATGACAGGCATTCCAAGCATGGTTTTAGCATTACATATTGTTATCCTCATTGTAATTGCTTACTTCACAGATACTAACATTTATATTTAGTCAGGGTGAGAATTTTACCTCTTAACTGCTAGTTTCAGAAACCTGTTGGAGATTCTTAAGACCATTGCTAAATCATCCTGTGTATATAAGTGCATGGTTTTGCCCCTGCCATATTACCTAACTTTATGGCTATGTTCACAGATAATTTCTTTTCTTTTTCTTTTGTGTCTTTTTGAGACAGGGTCTTGCAATGAAATTGAGGTTAGCCTTGAGGTCACTTTGCAGCCCAGGTTAGTCTTCACCTTGCGATGGTCCTCCTGTCATAGCCTCCCAAGTGCTAGGATTACAGGCATGCACCACCATGCACAGACCCAAAAATATTTTCTACTCACTTCAAACATCATACTTGAGGGCAGGGTAGCCTCTGTAGAAAGTTCTGGTAAAATCATAATTTGAAAATAACTTCTGAAAACTTGTTTCTCCTCTATAATGTCAGCTCTGGCAATGATCACCTGTTTCAATAACTGCTAGGAAGATGAGAAATGTCCTGGTTATATGCTATTCAGAAAGCTCAACTCCTAAGGACTAATTAAGATAATAACGTGACTCACATGTTCCTCATAGACTGCTGTCTTGTGAATTGGTTTCTCATGACTTTCCAATGCCAAATCAGTGCTGTCAGAGTAGAAGAGCTAATTAGAATGAGAAACTGGCTAATTGACAATCAGAAATCTGTTGACTTAAAAACGGAAATCTCAAGTACCAAGGGTAATGAATCACTAAAATATAGAGAAACTGTGTTTCTTGAATACTAAATGGGCTATTTTAGGATCAGAAAGTAAAAATAAGTCACATCATGAATTGTGTGGGGTAATAAGAGGAGTCTGCAGCAGTGGCCTCAATGACTACATTGTACATGCACACAGAGCCGTTCAAGGGTAGTGTGTCACCATGGTTAGACAGGAGCTCTGACCAAACTGTGCTAGAGATTAGCCTCAGAGAGCTTAACAGACTTACAGACTGACACACAGTGAAACAGTCTTTGGAGGGCTGTTTTTATAGACGGCTAAAGTCTCAACACCAAGTCCGTCTACAACACATACTGACACAAATTATTAATCGAGGACTTTGCCCTGTGGGCCCCATCCTCAGGGCATGCTGAGGCGCCAAATGAGACTGGGAGCATTGGCATATGCCTGCAATTTCAGCTCTTGGAAAGCTGTAAACAAGTGGATCACTACATGTGTGATCTAGTAGTGAGACACTGAACATCCTACAGACCCTTCCCTGCAATACAAAAAATAAAAATAAAAAAGTGAATGGAGGACAGAGAAAAAAGTAATCCTCATTTATAACTTTAAGAAAATTTCAGAAGTAAATCACATCCACACAGTCAGGCATGCGCGCGCGCGCGCACACACACACACACATGTATGCACACACAAACGCGCTCACACACACACACACACACACACACACACACACACACAAACACATCCTTCAAAATTTAAAGCTAGAAAGATTAAAGACTATACTGTATAACGCTACGGATTCAGAAAAAAATTAATGTACCTTAACTGGACTGATTCCCAATGAGTCTTTATTATTTAACCACTTTTTTCAATCTCTGCCCAAGATGTGCTTTAACCTATAGCAAGAGTCACCCATCACCTGTAAAATATGAACTTTAACTTAAATAAGACGGGACTCAAAATAATATATTAGTTGAGCCATATTTATACAAGCCGGCAGCACTGCCTTGCTTCTTTTTTTTTTTTTTTTTTTTTTTTATTTTTTTTT
>PVJA010001177.1:0-28233 GCA_004027025.1 Myocastor coypus
TCAGTGGTTTGATCCCCAGACCTGCCCAACAGGAAGCCTGAGCCAAGGGGGGGAGTGGGGGGGATCCTTCCAAAGTGCCAATGTCCACTAAGTTACTGTCAGTTATGGAAAATGAAGAGTCTTTGTTATCCCGTGAAGGGAGAGAATAGGTTGTTGCTTAAAGCAAAACATCCAGAAAGGCTCAGAAAGACTTGGGCTTTTTCTCTGTTTTGCTTAGTTAGTTGAGGAATGAACATATTGTGACAAATGAAATGTAGGCATATCTATATGCTTAAAAGGCAGAGCTAGGGAGAGGAAGAAGCAGAGATCAAGGTTCTCCAGGGGAAAACCCAGAGACCAGAGAGCTGTGCAGATGGCAGAGGAAGAAGGTCATGAGGGTGGCAGTCATAACTGTAGAGATATTAGCCTTGACTGTGAGGAAAGGTTAAAGAAACTATAACGGACACAGATACAAAGTACTGAGCTCTTTTTAAGGTTTTCCACCATAGCTTAAAGTTTACTGTCAAATAGCTGGTGATAAGAGCTAGTGAAGATATCTTAACTGCAAAGAGTTAATGTCAAATATGGCTTATGTGTAATAATGAAAAGAAAAATTTAAATATTTGTCTCTACATCTCTTTAGTGTATCCATTCAGAAAATAAAAGCATTTCTTACTCCTACAGATAGCGAAAAGAGCTTTATGTTTGGAGAATGAATCTGCATTTCTGAGAAACAAACCAAGAAACAAGATTATAGAGGGAAGAAAGACACAGCTAGCCATTGCTGTAGCCACTGTTTGTTCTGTCAGTGATTGTGATACGGCCCTGGCTACAGCAAATGCACAGTTGTATTCATGAGTTTCGCATATACTGTGTTAGTCACTTTCCTGTTGCCCGGAGGAAATACTGGACCCTCTAATTTAAAAGAGAAGAGGTTTATTTTTGCTCATTGTTTTCAAAGGATTCAGTCTATGGCGGGTTGGCTCCAGGGTAGACAGTGGCAGGGCAGGAGGTACTGGTGAGGGAAAGCAGGAAGCTAGCAAAAAGGAGAGAGGAGCCGCTGGGACAACAGTATAAACCGCCAGGTCAAGCCTCCAGTGGCCTATCCTCCTTGACCAGGTCCCGCCTCCAAAAATGAGACTTTTAGGGAACATTTTAGATCTAAATAAGTGACCTGGCCTCCTTGACTAGGTCCCACCTCCAAAAATGAGACTTTTAGGGAACATTTTAGATCTAAATAAGCTTTCGTATGCATTTGTATGTATAAAATACATATATTTCCAACTTTTTGAGATAAAGCCAGGAAGCCTTTTGTAGAACACCTTTGTCCACACTAAGCCTGCCAAAATAGGTTTCCTGTCATCACCAACCAATTCTATCTGCAAAGAAATTTCTCTTGGCTTCTGAGTTACTTCCTCTTGAGGTAAAATACAACACAAACTATTAAAAGACAATCGAAAGTCACTAATAAATAGCTTTTGATGCCATATACATAAATATATACAATATATATTATATATATATGTCTTTAAAATGACGTATTCATTTCTGCACAGATGAATTTCTGAAGGTGTTTTCATTTTAATTATTTGCCAGAAGAAGCTGTTTGGCAACTTATACATTTTAAATGAAAATGCATAAATGTGAGAGAGGGTTTATGTGTTTATATAAAGTATACACACCACCACCAATGTCTGTAAGTGTGTTCCCATTTCTTCTTGCCAGCTTATTAGTTGCTGCTGTCTTACAGATTGACACTGTGTTCTGAAAACTTTATCTTACTCCTACTCTTGGATATGGTGTTTGTCCTGGCTTACCAAATCTTTTTTAAAAAGTTATCCAAAAAGCTGGTCTTTTCCTAGTATTCAGTTTCTAAAATTGTTCTTTGAAAGAAAGAAAAATCATTATCTATTCTTCTTTGGCTTATGATCTAGTAAGTCTAATTTATTTTCACAAATAAACAGTTATTCTGTGACCAATTACTGAAATCATCATAACATGTTTCTACCCAGAGGTGTTGGTTTTAGCAGTTACTGTATCAGTTTGAAACATAAATAAGAGGAGATAGCTGAGTGACATAAGCACTTGCCTGGCAAAGCAAGGGCAAGGTCCTGAGTTCAATCCCTGAAACAACAACAACGAAAAAAAGAGTACCCAAAGCAGAAAATACCAGGAGAAAAAGAACTCTTACTACTAAAGATTTCTAAATAATGAAGTGCCCTTAATTTTTCTTTAACTATGAGGTAAAGGTTGATTCCTAACACTCTACAGAAGTCATTTTTGGCTAACAACCTATTTTTTTTAATAACTTTGAATTGTATAGGTCAGACCTTTCCCTCCCCCATCAAGTTTGGCTCATTTTTTTTTTTTTTTTTTTTTTTTTTTTTTTTTTTTTTTTTTTTTTTTTGTCTTTTTGAGACAGGGTCTCCCTATGCAGTTGAGGCTGGCCTTGAGCTCACTTTTGTAGCCCAGCCTGGTCTCGAACTCACACCAATCCTCCTGCCTCAGCCTCCTGAGTGCTGGGATTACAGGCGTGAGCCACCACGCCCAGCTAAGTTTGACTCACTTTGATCTTTTTTTGTTTCAAACCTTATACATAGTCTCATTTCTTCTTGAGCAATAATGAAAATATGAATTATTAATTATTTTATGTTCCTTAGATAGTGGCTATAAAAATAAAATCAAAGGATTAACATTTAAAATATGACAGATTTAGAGTCAAAACAGAAGTTAGGCATTATTTATTACTTTTAGGTGGTTTTTATCTTACAGTAAAATAACTTTTTCCTTGTCTTTTTTGTTTTGTTTTGTTTTGTTTTGTTTGTTTTTTGTTTTGTTTCGTCTTTTTGAGACAGGGTTTCATTATGCAGTTCAGGCTGGCCTTGAGCTCACTTTGTACCAGCCCAGGATGGTCTCAAACTTACACTGATCCTCCTGCCTCTGCTTCCCAAGTGCTGGAATTACAGGCGTGAGCCACCACGCCCAGCTCCTTGTATTTCTATACATGCTTAAAACTGGCATTAAGAATATAATCATATAAGCAATAATCATTTTTAATCCCCATAGAATCTTTTTGTCTCAAAAAGGTTTATGAATAATGTTTTTTAATTATGTTAGAGCTCAGCAGAAGCATCTGTTTTGTACTAAATTCAGAGCCAAAGATCAAAGTGCTTAGTGACATTTTCATTTCAGTGAACGAAAGCATTAGCTAGTCTGTATATATCATTTGAAACTGACAGTAGCAATTCCTAAAATGCTACTAGAAATTCTTTTCTTTTCTTTTTTTTTTTTTTTTTTTTTTGTAGTAAAAGAGTGCTTGTTAGTGAAATTCATAGTAGACTGAACAGCATAATTATACTCTAACATACGAGTTTTGAAGGAGCACACACTTTTCCTTCCTGGTGTAGGTAGTGTGTGCAATTTTGCTGATTTCTGAGGCCCTGGCAGAGATGAGATTTTTCTTGGACAGGTGCACGCCTTAGGCAAAATATGGACTTTCCAGACCTCATCAACTAACATACTCTTGTCTTAATCCTTCTAAAGATATTGGGGAAAATTCTCTTAAAGTTGATCCATGAATCTTACCTAGTATGTTAAGAAAGAGGCCATTTAAAAATTTTTCCAGAAGGAAAATTTGCATACTTATCCTTAAAAAGGAAAAGGAAAAGCCCTGTATTGTATATCAAAATTTGAAGTGACAAAATGATTTGAAGTTCAAAGATAGCTTTTTGCTGTTTCAAGAAGTGAAATGCATATATGAGCTCTTTTGCGTTTCAAAAACTGTATTATAATACTAACTTTTATATTTCTAAATTTTAGAACTTAGAGAACAGTGTTAATAGTTTAGTTGTTAAGGGTTGAACGTATATATGATAATGTTTTACTTCAAAAATAATATATTTCTTTAAATGTATGGCACTCCTTAAGATCCAAGGAAAATCTCTAGTTCCATTCTGTTGGGGAGGGTAAAGACCAAACAGATCATGTATTAGGTGATCCCACCAATGTAAAATGTCCAGAAAAGGCAGCTCGTTGGAGCAGAAAGTAGGTTCATGATTGGCTCAGGCTGATGTATAGAAACTGGGATTAGATATAACTCTCCTGAGGGACCTTTCCATATTACTTTAATGTATCCAATCAAAACATGAAAAATGATTTTTGCTCCTTCTAAAGGTAGTACAAAAAGAGCTTTGTATTTGAAGAGTGAATCTGTATTTCTGAGAAGTCAAAAAATTAGATTATAGAGGGAAGGCACAGCTAACCATTTCTACAGCCACTGTTCCTTTGATCCGTGTTTGCGCCTTCGGGGGAATGAAAATGTCCTGAAGATGATTTATAGTGATAGTTACACCACTTGGTAAAGCTACTAAAATGTCATTGGATTGTATACTTTATAGGTAAATTTTATAATAATATCAGTAATATTATTTTCAAATACAAATACGTAGATTCAATCTTACCATTAAAACAATTACTTTGATGAGGAGGAATGGATAAACTTTTTTTAAAAGAATTTTATTTATTTTTCTTGTTTCACAACCTTTGTTTGTTTGTTTATTTTTATGGCCGGCTCAGCCTGCCCTGAGGGCAGGGCTGGCGCAGCATGTGGTGCCGGGGATCGAACCGCGGTCCCTGCAGTCACCCACGCTTTCCTAAGCAGGTGCTTTAGACCACTGAGCCATCCTGCCGGGCCCCAGGAATGGATAAACTTTATCAAGAATGTCTCTTGGCTGCAAAATGCTAAAATACAACCACTGTTATGAAAAATGCTATCTGTAGAGAGTATTGTGTATATTATGTTTTAGAAGAATTTGGTCCTTTATACTTTTCTTGCAGTGTAACATATAACGGTCACAAAATATAAAAGTGAGGTCATCCTGAAAAGTGATTCATGAGGAAGGAGAGAGAAAAGAGGAAGAAAAACTCATCCTGTTTTCTTATGTTGGGAAGATTGCAGTTTGTAGCTTCCTGTGCTATAATCAGAAATTAATGAAGAGATCACATCAGGAAGATATGGAAACAAAAAGAAAAGCAGTGAGGAAGTGTCTGTCTATCTGTCTATCTGTCTGTCTGCCTGTCTGTCTGTCTGTCTGTCTCTCTCTCTCTCTCTCTGTCTGTCTCCTCCCTTCCCTGCCCTACACACCCTAGGCCTGTAGTTCACATGCAGGTGACTTGGTTTGTAGGCCCCTAGGATTAAGGTGAGCTTTCTGATTCAAGGTACATTAGGTCTAAGTGTCAACAGAACTTGATAATCTCCTTTTCACATGAGAGTCCTATAGATACTTGGGCAAATATTAAAACCTGTATAATTGCCCAATACATAAAGAGATTATATAATGAACATTTAAAATGCTCTCATTTTCTGTAATGGAAATAGGTAACCTACTCACCACTATGCCAGTTACTTACCTAACATAATTATAGTGAAGAACATAGAGTGAAAGAAACATTCCTAGCTTATGTTGTAGGCATATTCTTAATTTGACAGATAAATGAAGAAAATTAAATAAATCACTTTCAATGTGTATTAAGAACAAGTTTTAGAGTGCTGGTGAGATAACTCAGTGGACTAAGCACTTGCTTAGGTAAGCGCATAGGCCAGGGTTTGATCCCTGGCACCGCATGCCACACCAGCCCCACGCCTGGGTGTGCTGAGCCGACAGTGGAGCCCAGGCATGGTAGTTCACACCTACAATCCCAGCACTAAGGAGACAGAAAACAGAATGATTATTATGAGTCCAAGCTGTGTAGTGATACTCTGCAAAAAAAAGTGGTCTAAAGCGCCTGCGGAGGAAAATTAAGGTAAGCGCTGCAACAGCTCCTCGATCCCTGGCACCACATGCTGAGCACCCCCACCCCAGGGCAGGCTGAGCTAGCCATAACACAAACAAATAAATGAGGTTTAAGAGAAATAAATAAAAGAATCTTAAAAAAAAAGAAAGAAGGAAGGAAGGAAGGAAGGAAGAAAAGAAAAGAAAAGAAAAGAAAAGAAAAGAAAAGAAAAGAAAAGAAAAGAAAAGAAAAGAAAAGAAAAGAAAAGAAAAGAGGTCTTTGGAAGAATATTCTCTGGCTAAAAGAGCTGTCTCCGTCTAAAGTGCTTTCTAGTCTGTGTCTTCCATTTCACTGTATGTTTAAATCACATATTAAACATGCTCTGTAAAAACTGAAAACAGCACTGATGAGACTGAATTTCCCATTCACTCCCTGGCTTCACCTTTTCTTCCCCAGGACTAATAGCAGCTGCTACTATAACTTTGGTTATATATTTCTCCAGACTTATTTGCATGTGTTCACACAGTGATATATTTCTATATTTTTCCCTTTTTAATTAAAAAATGTTTGCCTCACACTGAACATCTTGTGCTGCTTCAGATTATTGAAACCTACCTCTATTTTTTGTCCTGCACCCTCCTGCTGGGATGTTTCTCCCCTTCCCTTCTCACCCCAAATCTAGGGACTTCTACTCTGTCTCCATGGCTGCCTACTCCTCTCTGCTTGCTGTGCCTACCATGTTTAATAAAATTATTAGTGTCACAGAAAGATAATTTTCAAATCCATCTTTGACCTCAGCGCAAGCCTAGGTATCTAGTATGTGCCAGAAAATCCCCTCTTCTGCATTTACTTTAACTCATTGTTCCCAAAGAAAACCCACATTCTCTTCCTCTCCCTTTGACCCTGCTGTGTACTTCATTCTCTTAACTTCCAGACACAGCCTTTTTTTCATATTAGCACTCACCTAATCTTGTTTGTGTTTCCGTCTTCAGCATCCCTTTCCCTGTTTTTCCCCTAATGATCTCAATCCTAACGTAGGCCTCCATTCACCTAATGTTGCTTTACCCTTTTGCATGTTTATAAATGCTTCTCAAATTCAGCTGTAAGGCCCTGAAACAGAGTCTGGGTCTTGCACATTTTTGGCATCCATGGCAGCAGCAGGAAGCATGCGCTTAGTTGCTGCTGCCCTTGATGTTCTTGTTGCAACGCTTTAGGTTCCTGATTTGGATTTAAGTCCCACTGCCAGACAAGGACATTGACAAGGATTTTCACCTAGTTGACCTAAACCTCTCTGAGATTGAGGTTTGACTCCCAAATGACAGAAGGTTTATGTGGGTGTCACTTTTCTCTCTTGTAGTCCTACTAGCTCAAGAAAACCCTATCCTGCACACTCTTAGAGACAGAGAGAAGTCAGGAGCACTGCACCCTCTCATTGTCCCCCTTAATCTCAGAAGCATTTGATTGCCCTTCTATCAGTAGCCTACTGGTTATTTATGTAGGAGAACTCCATTGTGCCCTGACAGGATGGGATAGAAAAGTTATGCCTTGCAATGTCTGCCCAATAAAAACACTTCACATTTTAGTAATGTATTACATTTCATAAGACTCAAGCTTTCAGCATTGTGAGTAACGAATTAATATTCAACATTAACTGAACCCACTGCCCTTCAAAGTGTCTAATCTATTCACTCCTGCTCTTGAACATGGCTCTTCATTTTTGAAGCTCAGTCAGCCAAAATGGCAGACATAACCATCCTGTGTTTGTATTTCATAAAGGGCACTCCAGTTACTTCCTGAACATGTGTGTGTTCCCTGTAGTGTTGCAGGGAAACGCTGCCATTTGGAGCAAAGGTGCAGGATTTCTTTTTACCTATCATGAAGCTGAAATGAAATTGAGCTACTTAACTGCAAAATTCATAACTCTGTCATATGCAATATAATTTTAAAATTTGCTATGTAATATAATTATCCTGCTGGCCATGCCAGGCTGTTGCAGTAGCTTCCACCCCAATGAGAGAGGTTTAAAGCTGCCTTGAAAAAATTCATGTTATCAATTTAAGCCTATAGGCCCACTATAAAGTCAAAATTTTTCTTAGTGGTTGCTGCTCTTTGACTTTTATTACAAAGATTTATAGAAAAATGTATTTGAATGGAATCCAAGCTCCTAGGCTGGATTAGAAAAAAAACACCTATTATTTCTGTATAATAGCTTCCTAATCTTCTGGACCACCATTAGCTGCCATAACAAATATTCCAGCATCTTAGATGAGCTGCTTCACATAAGCTAAATATCTATTGAAAATATTTTGCAGGAGAAAAATAAGAGGCAAGCAGCTAGGCTCCCTGTCCTTTTGTTATTCTCATTCCTACCACCATGTCTCCCCAGGGTTGAACCATTCACAGTAAGATCAACGGATCTATACATTTACTTATCCCTACAATTCTATAGATTGTCTATTTTCTAACAGTGTCCTTTGAAGCCCAGTCATTTTGAATTTTTATGAAAACTAGCCAACTTTTCCTTGTGGTTATGATTTTGATGTTACATTTAAGAAAATGTTGCTTGTTCCAAGATTGTGAAGAGTCCTATCTGTGTTTCAAGGGTTTTGGTTTCAGCTCATTCAAGTCTTTGACCCATTTTGAGTTGATTTTGTGTGTGCTATGAGGTCTGGGCCCACCTTCAGTCCTTCGCAAGTGCATCTCCAGTTGTTTCAGTACCATTTGCTGAAAGACCATTTCTTTCCCTTTGAATTATCTTCTTGTCCTTGCCAAAAAAGCCTGAGCCTGATTTTGTAAAAAAGCAAACAATTAATTTAGGATCCTAGCCCCTCTCTTCTCTTCCCATCTTTCTTTCCTGGAAACATGAACATCAGTGTAATAGAGATAAAAACATAGCTTAGAACTATGAACTATTACAGCATAATTCAGAGATTTTATTTTACGATAACTGTCACAAAACATTGCTTGTATGCTTCTACCTCACAAATCCACCAGCACACACACACACACACACACACACACACACACACATCTGTGCCTTAGCTATCTGCCTTCTCTCTTTTATTACAGTGAACAAAGCACACATTTATTTGGCATCAACTATTGTATCCAAACCCCATTTCTTTTCACTCAGTGAAGGACTTTGTTCCAGTAATCACCTTTGTCCCCCTCTATCTCAGTTTCTCCTTTTCTCTAGATAGTTTCCATCAACCAAGGAACATTGCAAAGGCTTTTAACATTTTTAATCCCTCCCCCAAAACCATATATTATTCTCCTTTAGAGGAAGTCTCTGATAAAGTATTATATGCACATTATTATTATTATTATTATTATTATTATTATTATGGCTCAGCCTGCCCTGGGGGAGGGGCTGGTGCAGCATGTGGTGCCAGGGATTGAACCGTGGTCCCTGCGGTTGCCTAAGCCTGCCTAAGCAGGCACTTTAGATCGCTGAGCCATCTTGCCGGCCCAATATGTGCACTTTCTTCATACGGTTTCTCCCACTTTTCCTCAACCCACACACCACTAAATTTGTTTTTAGTAAGAACAGAAACCTCCACTTTTCCAGATCCAAAAATAATACTCTCCTCTTTGCATTCTATTCTCTCAGCAGCATCAGACCCAGTTGATTGCTCCTTTTTGAGCATTTGGCTTTTCTCTTACTAGATACCATTTCTTGCCCTCATTTGTAAAAGCTTTTCTAATCGCTTCTTGGCCTTTTGGCTAAGATCAAGTGTAAAAGCTTTTTTTTTTCTAGGCCTCTCAAGCTTGGAACCCCTGCAGGAGTAAGGTCCACTGAGCTCCTGTAATGTTATATGCATTCCTGATACTTGCATCCAGTGACATTTTTTAAAACTGTCACCTTTATTCACATGGTCTCTGAAATTATACTTTCAACCTCCCCATTATCCTCCTAATTGTTACAGCCAATCAGGAAGGCCAGCTTCTTCATTTCTATAACTCCTAGCCCCCAGCCCCAGCAAAGTAAAACTACAGTTTCTTGTTCTATCTACACTTGTTAAAAATTTCAAACTGGTGAAAGCAGAGCATTAAATCAATCATGCTACTCTTGTAATCACAGGTCATGTGATACTGTCCCTTTCCAGTGCCAATCAGGCCAGATCCTAATTAGCTACCTGACAAGTTCATGTGGATATTTAATGAGCAAGTCATACGCCAGTGTTTAACAGTATGGAACTATTAAATAAACTGTGACAAACGTGCTTTGCTGAACAACAATAGTTTTTGATTCGTGAGCATTTGTCATATTTATGAACATTACTGAGAAAGTGGAGCTTTCATTTGTGTGGATTATATCTATTAAAATTTAGTGTATTAAAAATTAAAAGTGAAAATGCACAAATGTGTATTTATCAATATTTTACAATAATTGTTTTAACCTGTCTTTTATGAAGTATAGTTGTATTTTACAAAATGAAAACAATATAATGAAAAGATCCCCATTTGTTTTACATTTGTGCAAAACTTTTTAATTGCTGACTTACTAGCAGATAGCATAATTCAAACCTGCTTTTACATTAAGTATTAACCATTTCAGTCATCCTGTAGCTTTGAAAAACTGCCTTGTACATTTACTAGCAAATCAGGGTACAAAAGGGAGGCAACAACTTTGTGTTACTATGGCGATTTCTGTTGCGGATTCCCCAAAGAGACTCAGGAACCTGTAAGGGTACATCTCCTGCAGCTTTAAAACTGCTGCTATATACTAGCCATAAAAATATTGTTCAGGATTAGAAATAGCATAGGAATTAATTATTAAATGAAAAATATTAAAATAGCATATATGGCCCGGCAGGATGGCTCACTGGTCTAAAGCGCCTGCTTAGGAAAGCTTAGGCAGCTGCAGGGACCGAGGCTCGATCCCCAGCACCACATGCTGCGCCAGCCCTGCCCTCAGGGCAGGTTGAGCTGACCATAAAAATAAATGAATAAACAAACAAAAGTTCTGAAACAAGAAAAAAATAAAATAGCATATATGGCATGTTGTGGTAAAAATATATATAAACATAAAATTTATCCTTTTAAGCATTTTTAATTATATAGTCAAAGGAAAGGAAAAATAGTATTTTATTTATGCTTCTTCAGCTATCTCTTGGTTTGACCAAATTCTGTACTATTTATCCATTTCATATAGAATGATTTGAAGTCTAGGATGACATTATTTTCAGAGGTACTTATACTTGTTCAAAAATATTTTACTAGGATGTTTCAGAATTCTGAAATTGGACCAATTTATGCTTTAAAATTATCTTCCCAAAGTACCTTATGGAGAGTTCTAGGATCATAATTAATTTTCAGTGCATATTTTTCTAGTGTTTTTACTATACATATTTAAAATGTAAGATAATACTTTGATATACACAGTGTCGTGCCTACTACAATATATTTTCTTTATTTAAATAATGAATCAATTTGAGTGCCAATTTGAGGGAGCAACAGTTTTATTGCAAACCAAATATATGTTCACAGAGAGCAAACTGGTCAAGCAATGGCAGTGACTCATCCAGATGGCTGACACTGACAACAGCTCTACAAACCACTGTACATGGTTTCAAAGTAAATCCTGGGGGGATTTGACTAACCTTGGAAGATACAAAAGTTCCATATTTTGTTATACAGGTCTTGCTTTAACTTGCCCTAACCAACCAGCAGAAAAGTTTAACCACAAGGCATAAAACATAAAGCTAGATTAGTATGCTGACCTGTAGAAGGCTTAAATCAACAGCTTCCAACATTGCCAGTTTTGCCAATAATTCACTGTGATTAGGGAACACTGGATTATGTATACAACTACTTTCTCTTATTTCAATGAGAAGAAATTTTTTGTACCAATAATGATTAGAAAAATTATGACATCTGCACCCTGTGCTCTATATAACTACTATGAGGACAATAATATGCATTGTATCGATTATTGGGAATGTGCTAACCTGTTTTGAGACTGTCACATTGTTATTTCCTTTTAAAAAGTAATAAAAAAAATTTATATTCTAACTTATTTCAAACTTTTTCTAATGTATTATATAATCACTAAACTTTCCTATGAAAAAAAAAAAAAAGCTTTTGTTTATTGTGGTGCCAAGGAGCCAACCACGGTCCCTGCACTTGCTAAGCTTGCCGAAGCAGGCACTTTCATCCACTGAGCTACCACACCAGCCCCTCTGATAAGTTTCAGTAACAATGATGTTTGAAAATCAGATCATTTAAGATGCACTTGGGAGTTTGATCTTTTAAGGGTTAATACTGTTTTGTTTTGTTTTTAATGTGACCTATTCTTGGTAACACAAATAATTGGTACACAAATAACACAAATAATTGCTACTTCTTTTTTTCTTTTAAGTACATTTTCATTTATCTCTTTATTGGATTGCTTGAAAACAAAACATTCCACTTCATGTTAAAATGAATTAATTTTCCCAGCCAGTGCATTAACATGAGAGATTTTCTACTTGAGCTCAGGGATTTGATGTCTCAGAACTATGAAGGGTTTATCTGATGTCTGTGGATAAGAGGCAGCCAGTTCATTACCATATCACACTAAACAGTTTTGACGTTCTCTGGAAAAACTGTGCTGAAGCTTCTCTTCTGTGAGGAAATATCACCTAACTGGGTGAAGAGTCGCTGTAACAACCTGAGACAGCTGATCTCAGGTGTGGCGGCAGCTGTTGTGAGGGACATGACTTATTTTGTGAGAACAGAAACACTATTATCTGAACTCCCAGGAGAGATTTGGAGAAAGTCATACCCAGGGACTCCCATTCCAGGAAAATGTGCTCGAAGTACTTATTTATTGGCAATGTTCTCTAACTGAGATTCCATCTGGCAAAACGGTGGATTTTTCCCTGTCCCAAAAAGTTGGGGAACAATTATATAAGTTGTCTCAAAGAATTTATTTTTAACCACTTTTTATGGAAAAATTATAGTCCCTCAGTTCTTACAAGACTTCACTTTTTAAAAACACACACAGAGAATGCTTTTATATCAATTTCTATCTGTGCTACTTCATATACCTTGAATTACCACCACTTACATTTGAACTTGAAACCAGCACTTACTCCTTCCAAGGAAACTCACTTTCTACACTTGGCACTTATGGTCCTCAAGCTGGTGGAGCAGCGCCCCCACATCCAGGCTCCTAGAGCTCCCCCTTCACCAGCAGCTCTCTCCTCTCCCCATCACTGGATGTTCCTTGGGATTTTAGAACATAAGTTAATGAACTTTATGAGCCAACCAAGAATTCAGCAAGCCAATCTGACATATTTTAGTGAAAGAACTCATACATAGTTTTAAAAGCAAGATTAACCATTAGAATTAAAGAAGTAGATCTTTGGTAAAACAATGATAAAATTCCATCTCAGATTTTTTTTAAGCAGTCTACTAATACAAAATAGATAAATCTAACTAATAACTGAGAAGGGCCTGGGATATTTTCAGTGTGCCTTGGAAAGACTGATATCCTAAGTTTGATTCTCCATTCCAAATAATAAAATAACTGAAGAAATGCATTTTACTTATCCTTATTATTATTATACTTTTTGGCCTTGTGTAAAGTAAGAATATATATTTCACTGGTACGAAATAGTATCCCTCATTAGCAATTCCTTATTCCTATTAGAGTGAACCTTCTCTTAGTGTCACTGTTTTGCTTTCTAAAATAAATCTTTTATAATACTTTATATTCTTAAATACTCTAGTTTCTATACATGAAACCCACTTAAAGACCACCTGCCACTTTCACAGGTTAAATTTTATTTCTTTCATTTTTTTCTATTCAGTATAGAGTCTACAGGGTCTCACTACACAGATTGAGCTCTCCTGTTTTAAACCTTTCAAGTGCTGCAATTACAGGCTCATGCACCACACCCAGTCTTTCAATATTTTTACTTCTTTTTTTTTGTATCTACATAAGTTAAATTTTAATAAGAAAACTGTAATTAAGAGAAAAATTTAAAATAGGGAGATAGACTTTGTGAAGATGAGGAAAGGGTCTGCAGATGGGGGTAAACAGGAGGGGAGGGGAGGGAAGAGAGAAGAAGGTGAAAAGAATCAGCATGTGCTATATATGTACCAGTACTTCATGATGACTGTATTTACTCTGTATCACAAACACATTCTAAACAATTTTCTTTAAAAAGAATAAAATGTAATATTGATTTCCCATCTTCTTCTCTTTCCATTTTCCTCTAACACTCCTCCCTAACCTCTTCCTTCCCCCAGAATAATTGCAGTTGGTTTGTCCCACTAACACATGTACACATATGTGCATGCGCATGTGCACACACACACATGCACACATACACAGGCAGAAAAAATAGTGTTGACTTCAGAGGAACAGAAGTGGTTACAGTGACCCAATACGTGTGTTGGGGCAACTATGATAACACTGTATAGCCTTTTATATCTCACAGGTGAAAAAGGATTCCTTAATTCCTGTAACTGCTTGATAATACATGTATCGGGGTTTTATGCTGAAGGGCTGTTGGACAGTGGGAAAGCCACGAACATTGGCATTCAGAGTGCTCACGTTAATAACGTGAATCTCTGCTTCATGTCCACATCTGTTACGATAGCAGCATGAATTTTCAGCCAGTGCTAGTATTTTCACTTATACTAAATTCCATTTCCTTTTTCTTTTTTTTTTTTTTTGACACTTTAATAATAAATTTAATTGTGGTATACTCAGAAATTTACTAGTGTTCTAGCAGACTGTTACAGCTATAATTTAAGGAATTGCACTGCTTTTCAGCAACAACCAAAAATCTAGAGTACATATGTCCTAAAATCTTAGCTTTCTGATTATGAAAAACAATCTCATGTCAAATTTAGTCATGACCATTTATAAACACTATGGAGTATCTTGTGCAGGGCATTTCTCCTTAATACACTTAAAAAGATTGATTTTAAATAAAAATATAAACATAAATATATGCTCAAACATTTGACTGTGAAGCACCTTGTTACCAAAGTTGTAAGAAAGAAGTTATTTTAATATATAATTATGCCTTAGGAAATAAAGAAATTTGATTTTGAAACAATATGTGAAACCAAACTAACATGGCTAAGAAATGGTTTTAGCTTTTGGTTGTTTTTAATTGATGTTGAAATGAAAGCCAGCACGGCCACATTATTGCTGCAGTACTTGCTGCTCTTGATAGAGCAAGGGCAAACAGATTACCAAACACTTGGAATCACTGAAAAAGTTATGTAAGAAAATTAGAAATCTGCAAGCCATGTAAAGTGTAGAAAAGAAAATAAACAACCCAGGAAAAGTGGGGTAGTGTAGACTACTTAAGAGATATAAAAAGTGTTAGGTAGAATCTTACATTTGATATCTCTGCGACTGTATCAGTGTACAATCAAGGAGCTTTATTTCTCTGGTTATTGATTGCTACTACCCTGAAACATTTTTGCTTGGCTTACGTGCAGTCCTACAATGGAACATTTTGGAAAGTACATGGAGGGCCGGCCAAATAGCTCAGCGGATTGAAGTACCTGCAAGCAGGTGCAAGGGTCGGGGGTTCCATCCCTGAGTCCGAAGTACTAGCCCCACCCCCTGTGGTGTGCTGAGATGGCAATTGAGTCTGGGTGTGGTGGGGTGTACCTATAATCCCAGCTCTTGGGAGGCTGTAAACAGGTGGATCATTATGAATGCAACACAGTAGTGAGACCCTGAAGACCCTGTAGACCCTTCCCTAAAATACAAAAGAAAGAAAGGAAGGAAGGAAGAAAGAAAGAAAGAAAGAAAGAAAGAAAGAAAGAAAGAAAGAAAGAAAAAAGCTGGACGGAAATACTGTTTAATAAATTCAATCTAACTGAAGGAGCTATGCAAAACTGAGCATGGTGGCGCGAACCTTAATCCCAGCTCTTGGGAGGCTCTAAACAGGCAGATCACTACAAGTCTGATCTAGTAGTGAGGCCCTGAATACCCTGTAGACCCTTCCCTAAAATATAAATAAATAAATAAATAAATAAATAAATAAATAAATAAATAAATAAATGAGTTATGCTTTAGAGCTGTGATGATGAACCTATAGCACGTGTTTTGTTTTTCTATTAAGACAAAAGATACTAATGTATGATTTTTTTTTCTAAACTAAGACCTCTGTACTCAGGATTAATAGCAGTGTTGGGACTTTGAGATAAGTGGATTTTGGATTATAATTTGTTCACCATAACTCCTTTTGAATCTCTGGAAAAGTAACAGACTTTTCCATAAATTCTTTCAACACTTACTTTCTGTTATGCATAATGACTACAGAAAGGATGCAGTGTTATCATAAAGAGCTTACCTTCCAATAAGACAGCAATAGAATAAAATAAATGAAATTCTCCAGAAAGAAACATAAATGTGCACAGACATGCAAAGGACTATATGCATTCAGAGGGACAAGAGATTTCTTCCAACTGGCCTAAGTGCAAAGTATGAGGAGAAATTTTTCCAGAGAAAATGCAGTGGGAGATTATTTAAGCAGAGAAAATAACATGAGCAAATGTTTAGGGAGTAAAGTTCAGAGCAGATTTGAAAAGGGTGGCCTAGGCCCCTGGAAGTTGTTCCTTGAAAGTTGAGCCTGAGCAGTAAATTGGCCTTAACTAATGGAATCTCAATCCTCATACTAAAAAGAACAAGGCATGGTAGTGCATACCTGTAATTCCAGTACTCTGGGAAATTAAGGCAGGAAGATGAAAAGTTCAAGTCCAGCCTAGCCAAGTTATCCAGACCCTGTTTCATGAAAAGGGTGTGAGGATGTAGCTCATTGCAAAGACCCTTGGTTCAATCCCCAAGGCAAACAATAAGTAAATTAGGTGGGGATTATGTAAGAAGTCATTGGCCCATTGAACTTCTGAGTAGAGGGGTGAGTGAGGAGAGGGCAGACACCACTGGAGATGCTTGTAACAGTGAAGTACATGAAGCAGCGATGGTGTGAGTGGAGGCAGCCAGTACAGCTGGCAGCTGATGTAGGCAGCCAATCACACAGACATGACAGTGCAATCAATGGACTTGGCTCAGGAGAACAGGGGGATGAGTGATGACTCATGGCCTGTATCTGACTCACAAAGACAATAACATGCTTAGTAAGGAGGCCCAGGAGGAAGAAAAACCAGAGATCAGATAATATGAATTTTAAAATTTGTTGACTGGGATAACAGTGCTAAAAATTATTGAGCACTTATAATTGCCCAACCCTGTTCTGTGTGTTCTGCGAGCAGGATCTCATTGATTCCTTGGGGCAGAGCTTCTTCACAACCTACCCAGGTTTACACTGCCCATGGAGATGCAGTCAGGATCCTGTCCCCAGGGGCAGAATTCCAGAGCTGAATTTATTGAGTGTTCTGAATGCTATTGGGCTTGGAGGCAAGAGTGAAAGAAAAGGAGAGGTAAATAAAGTAAAAGATTGATAAGGAAGTTTGGAGAATTCCCAAGAAAGATCACAGAGAACCAAAGATTTTCAGAAAAGTAAAAACAGCTGATTCAGCAACATTAAGAGTAGCAAAGGATGTAAGCAAAAGTATTTTAGATTCTATGGCCAAAAGAGCATTGTGGCCTTAAAAGCAGTTCCAGAAGAGTGGCAAAATCCAGAGTCCACTGGCATCCGGTAAAGAAGTATTTTATGAGGAAATGAATGCCACAGAAGTAGATTTGGAGTACACATCTCAATGAAAAGGAGCCCCAGAGGAGACTACAATCCCAGAGGGGAGGACTGGAGAAAGGCATCGTAAGGCACAGGGCATCCTTGGAGCCTGTCTTGGGTTGAGGAACAGATACAAGATGTAGATGTTAGGTCTCTTCCAGAGGAAAAAGAAAGGGATGTGGGGCCTGGCAGGATGGCTCAGTAGTCTAAAGCGCCTGCTTAGGAAAGCTTGGGCAGCTGCAGGGACCGCGGTTCGATCCCTGGCACCACATGCTGCGCCAGCCCTGCCCTCAGGACAGGCTGACCCAGCCATAAAATAAATAAACAAACAAAATTTCTGAAAGAAAAAAACAAAAAAAAGAAAGGATGAATCCTGTGAGAAGGACATTTCTGAGCCAGGATGTGTGTTGTGGTCGAGAAGGGGAAGTCAAGCAAAGGCCAAAGGCACCCCTGTTTGATTACCTTGACTTTCTCAGTCAGTTAGAGAATGAGATATTAAGCAACTGACAGAGGCTGGGGTATGCTGCTAGAGAAGATTTCCAGCAGTTACTGTGGGAATGGAGTAGCCGAGTGCACATTCAGAGATAATGGAGCCAGTGCTGTGGTTCACACGGAGGTGAAGGAGCATGGATGTGTAGTGCATCTAAGTGCCAGCGTTCTGTGACTTGCTTTTGCAATGTTTAGCAAGCTGGCAAAAGACAACCCAGGAGCCAGGCCTTATAAAGGGTGAAGAAGTGGCGCAAGCTCGTGAACTGGCTATGTAAGTGCTGAGAGGAGGAGTCAGAAAGTGCCTTTTCTAGCCTGGATGTCATTGTTTTAGGGGCTGGTCATCCTCTACAGATACTGCAAAACAAAGGGAACTGAACACAGAGCTAAGTGCAAAGACAGAACAGTGCAGGAGAGAAGAGTGGGTGCAGCTTAGAGGGCTGCACGTGGAGGGGCTCAGTGAGGAAGAAATGTAGCCAGGCTCAGAGCCAGCACGAAGGACTCCAGCAGAGGGGGGGGCAGACAGAATGAGTTGCAATCCAGGTACAGAGTCCTAAATGATCAACCTATGCTCAAAAAGTGATTTTAAAAACACAGGAGAATTTTTTTATAAACAAAGAGACTTGAAAAGGGATGTAAGTACAGTAATAATGTTAGTGGACCTATGTAAATTATCAGTGACATTCTAACTATGTAATAAGATATGTTAGAGGTTATTGATGGGAAGACTCAACTCATCAGGATGGATGGATAGATAGATGATAGGTAGGTAGGTGATGGATGGATAGATAGATAGATAGATAGATAGATAGATAGATAGATAGATAGTTAGATAGATAGGTTCTGTAGTTTCCTGTAACATTTTCAATGTGTTAAATGTAAATTATAGTTTATTTCCACACTTTTTCATGGTAAAAGTTAAAGCCATATTTTATTCAGATAGTGTTAATGCATTCATAAAACTCAGAAAAGGAAAAATATTGTTTCTGCAATTTGGAACTTCATTTCTAAAGGTATTTCTGTGTGTTGCAGTACTTTACAGTTATGCATAGAAGGGTCAGCACTGCGGTGTGGCAGCTTGGGGGAAGGAACCAGGGCCTTGAGGGAGGGGTCTGCTCTGCCGCTGACGTTCCGTGGGAATGTGCACACTGCCTCATTTTCTGGTACTAAGTTTAGACCTCCATAAAGTAGATATTATGACATAAAATCATGTTTTATACCTCAAGCAAAAACATTTCTGGAAAATAAAAAAGTATAAAAACATAGAGAACTAAGTGATTGCTACTAGAGAATCAAATTAGACTTTTCAAATCTAGAGTCAAAAGAATAATTTGACAATTTAAAAAATTCAAATGAAATTTTAACTGGGCTAGGGATATAATTCAGTGGCAATATGCTTCCTCAGTAGTATAAAAACAAGAGGAGAAGAGAAAGAAGAAAGGGAAGGAAGGAAGGAAGGAAGGAAAGGTAAAGTTTTGGCCTTAATTCTTGCTATTTTCAAATGTTGATTTTAGTCTAAACAATGTCTAAACATTGTTTCAGGAGGTTAATCTATTTTCACAAACATGGTAAATGATTCTGTTACTTTTCTCATTCCTGACACATATTACATAACCCAAAGTTAAAAGAACCTAAGTTGACTTATCCCCACAGTTTGCAGGGGTTTAGTCCACAAACAGTTGTCCACAAGGTAGCAGGGCTTGGCAGAGGGGCATCAGGAGAGAAACAGTTCTTGGCAGCAGGAGCCAGAAAAGCAGCTTCTTTCTGTGCTTTTGTATTCCGTCTAGATTGCCCCCATTTGTACCCAGGGTGAGTCACCCTTAATCTCAGCATCACACACACTATACAAGCCACCTTCAAGACTCCCTACCTATGACCACATGAGGCCTTGTGTGACATCTAGATACATGCTATGGCAACGATTTAATCAGGCAATGAAAATCTTTTTTTAGCAGGGATAGCAAACAAAAATAGACACTTTATAATAAGACCTTACATTGTAAATTCAGAATTGTGAGTAGTCAAAAAACTTAGTTTTCAGACTCTCTGTTTCTTTGTCCTTTTCTCTGCTTGAAGTGATAGTCTGAGCTATGTTGTACATCTTTATAACGTTCATGATGTGAAAGGAATCTTATGTAAAGTGTATTTCTACTGGTGTTCTTGCAGTGCATGAAATCTGTGGATTAGCAATTATGTTCAAAAGAATATTCCATACTGAAGGAGAAATTACAAGGGAAGACACAAATTTAGGTGATCTTATGGAAAATGGATTTTTGTATTACCTATAAATAATAATAAAATTAAGAAACAAGCCTCCCAAAATGCAGTTGGTGTTTATGTAGGAACATGACTATAAATAAACACATTCACTTTTAACAAAAAAAAAAAAAAAAAAAAAAATTGCAAAGTAAGTTGAGCATAGACTCTGTGATCCCTTAGGAACCAGCTCAATCTAAGGGCAAGTATCCTCCCCAGAAGGGGAGCGACGTGCCTTGGGTGATGTCACCAGTAACTGTAACCACCACAATGTCAACAAACATCAGCAGGAAATAAATGCGGGTAGGGCAAGGGTCTAGAAGCATGCTTTCCTTCTAGAAACCTCGTGTCTTCCAAGGCTAGCTTTTTTTTATTTTTTATTTTTATGTATTTGTTTGCTTAATTATTTATTTTTATTTACTTATTTTTGAGGAAGAAAAGGAACACAGCCTAGCATTTGTCTTCTGCCACAGAAACCTTTAATTTTGGTTCCCTTGACAAATAGATTTTCTTTCAAGCTGTTGTGTCCTAGCATTGAGAAGTCCAGGACTCTTCTGTGTGGCAGTTATTGGTTGCCTTCCCCAGACTGACAAGCTTGTCTGGAGAACTGTTCAGAGGAAAGTTTCAAGTTACCAGAACTAGGCAAGCCCACTGAAGAGCCCAGGAGGAGGAGGGGGAAGGGGGTTGGAGGAAGGGGAGGAGGAAGGGAGGAGGAAGGGAGGAGGAGGGGAGGAGGGCGAGGAGGAGGAGGAGCAGGAGCGCCTTTCACCTTGCTGCAGCTGTTCCTGATTGGCTGGATGGTTCAGCTGCTTCCCTGGAACAAAAGGTCAAAGTGGACTGCAGTGTAACTGTAGAGAGGCAGCCGATAAATAGCCTTGCCTGAAGAAGTTTGGAGGCTGAGATCTCCCAGCAGCACACTGGCGAACTGCAGAGCAAGTGGTTTCTCCTGCTGGGAGGCGCAGGCTTCCCCACACGCCCCGCTGAGCCACAGTAACAGACGGCCAGACTTGTCGACGACAGTTGTGAGATTTTTATTGCAAATTTCCACTCCAGAATGGCTTGTGAAATCATGCCTCTGCAAAGGTAATATTCTTTCCTATTCGTTCTGTTTGATTCTGTTTTGTATCGTCCGAGGAGTGGAAAGCCATGTAACTTTTGGCATCATTCAGTAATATGCTGTAAACTGTGCAGAACTGCTGTACATAATGTTCTTTCCCAAGACCAGAAATATTTAAATATCATGCTGTTCTTATACTGACATTTTTGCCCACTTCCTTAGCCTTTTCGCTTTTGTATTTTTCTTTAAATGGAAGTGAGTATAAGGAAATACTTCCAAAGTGCAAAGAAAAGCAGACTGAAGGATATATTGAACAAGGCACAATAAAATTGAATCAATGTCTTAGTGTTTCTCCTGAGGCTTTTTAAAGGACATTGATAGGCTGGAGACCTTTTAAAAAAACATCTTAGGAGCCTTCTTCCCAGGCAAGGATTTTTCTATCAATAAATGTATGAGAATAAGTAGTAATTAGAATAAGTAGGAATAAATGTTGAGATATTTCCTCTGGAATAATTATTGATAGATTTATTACATACAGAACACTTTTTTAAAACCTGCCCTGTAAAATTGAGCATAAGGCTTGTTTTTGTTCATTAGCTACTGCAATATGGACTGGGTAGGGTGCTGAGGGAGTCACACCAAAGTGGTGTAATTTAAACAGAGGTACTGGTTGAAAAAAAAAAAAAAAAAACTGTATCCTGGAATGTTATGTTGGACGTCACCTCAGTAATGACTTCTTCCAATTTCCAACCCTCAAATTTCCCAACAGAAAATTGAGGCATGAAGTCTCTGACCCAAGGTCAGATATTACAGTCTTTAATATTAGTTTTGCTGACCAGATTACAACTTGAACTGCATTATATACAGTGATACTTGATTCCATAGAAATGCTTCATTTAGAGTTTTATTGGTGAAATGATAAAAAGTAGAAATATTATTAATAGGAAAAGCCTAAGCAGAAAAGAATTTCATTTTCTTAAACTATGTCACAAATGTTTCACTTTATCTTTTAACAATGAAAGTAAGATTAAAATTTTTATTGTTTATTTGCAGAGTGGCTCCTGAAGATAGTGACTGTAACATAAACCAGTATAGTTGGTTTTCTTCCACTGTATTGACAAATACATTGTAATGGGAACTTAATGGGGGTGTCCCTGGAATTTCTCTCAAAAAAATAATTATTTAAGGAAGCAGAAAATAGCTTATGGACAAATTTATAGTTATTGTATATTAGCCAAGTAGAAAATACAAATTTTGGAAGCTCCTAAGAGACCAAAACTAATGTATACTTTTGGAATCTTCGTTTGGTTTCCAGCTTTAAAGGTGGGGACTTTTTCCCCTTATAATAACATGAGGTCTTAAGTTTCTTACACAGATTGTATTACAGGTAAGAATATTGTCTATTGCTGAATTCTGTAAGAGCTACTTAATAATAGAATAAGTTAAGAAAGATGTTTATGCTGTTCAGACAAAATATTGTTCAAACAGGTTTATGATGAAATGAGCACAATGTTCTAAAAATTATTGTGCATTATCAGTCATTATTAATGACCCTGGTAGAACAAACCTAAGAATCATTTGAGCTTACATTCTAGAATGGCAGATTGCAAATTTTGTTTGTTTGCCCTACTGCACAGCTGGAGAGCTCTGCTTTGAGCATGCATTGCTCCAGGGTTTCCCTAGCTCTTAGGACTTGGCTTCCCTGCCATCTTCACCTTAGCTGGAGCCTACCTTGGTTGTAAGTTGCCTGAAGGCAACCAGGTTTATGTAACTCTCTTCATTAAGAATCCCTTGTGAGTTTAAGCATTCATACAAGAAACTTAGGTCTTCAAGTTCTAACCTCAGTATCCAAAACTATTGATGTCCGTGACTGTCATGGTTATAACCATTGCTAACTGCCCCCTCACCCCATCTGCCTGAAGTGGTAAGAAGTTTGCAGGATTGGCAATAAGTGTACAGACTCATTCTGTTTCAGAGCACCACTGGGCTAGAAACTGCTCTGACCGAAGATGAGTAAAGGAATCGCCTTACATAACAGCTAAAGATGTTCACGCTCATTATTTGCACTGAGCAAAGAGTTAAGTGTTTTGCATTCTGTAGATACATTGGGGTGTTTATTTTTAAAATCAATTCCTTCTTACTGCCTTCCTCCCAAGATTTATGGAATCTGGAGATGGTGTGGAGTATATCTGCATTTTAACAAGCTCCCTAAAAGCAATTCCAATATAGATGGTCCACACTTAGAGAAACACTGGTGTAAATTCTAGTTAATGATTATAGTTTGTAGAAAGGAGCTGACAGCTGATGTATGTGAGAATCTAGCACTGTACTGCTCCTCATCTCCAAGTAACACATTTAATATCATGACCTTATGTGAGGATTTTCCCCATAATTGATGTATTTGCATTCTAATTCATCAATTCTACCTCTTAAAACAAATACAGTGTTTAACTTTAGTACGTTAAAATATTGGTTAATATTTTCTTTTTCACCAAACACCATTCTGTCCTATGTCTTAGGATAAGATCCAGTCCCTACTTTGTTGCATGCTGCTGAGGACACAGACACATTACCAGACAATTACAATTCCATGTGGTGAATTCAGTAATAGGCCACATGATTCGCATAATAATGGAGATAAGCCTAGATGGGTAATATTACCCTATGCCTTATTTAACCCCATATACTTGTATGATTTTATTCAAGGCCACATTTATACTGTAATGTCTGTGTACCTTGTAAGTTCCACGAATATTTTTACCTTTCTTCTCATACTGCAAAAATGTGCAGAAGATATTTTATTACTGCTACCTTATAACAAATGAGGTTAAAAATTAGGAATGAAATGCAAAACTTTGGCTCCCCCTTATTATATTTTTCTATTTATTACTAAATGTAACTTGAAGAGTTTCCACCATGTGTTTGACTATTTAGAAATTCATAACCATCACTAAAAACTTTGCAAAGACTGTTTAGGATGTAGTCCTCTATACTAGTTACAGCTCACAAAAGACTGAAATTAAGACAGGCTCTTTCTAATATCTATGAGACAGTTAAATTGTCCCAGTTTTTTAATATTAAAATATTTAGTATTTCTTATAATTGATGATATTTAACAGACTGCCTATTTTCTAAAGTGATTTAGTTTACCTTTAGTCAGTAAAGAGGTAATACGATAGTCTATCAGATAGATTCCAACTGACAGCTCAGGCTCCCTGCATGACTCATATTCCCTAACTTATTTTGTCTTTCATTATAGTAGTTCTGTAAGTAAGGATCTGTGTTTTACATAGACTTTAGCAAGCTGAAATCCAAAGGCTTATCTCTGAGTCTTAAATCTGTAAAAAAAAAAAAAATTCTCCATTTGAACAGCGTGTATTGTTTTACTAGATTAACTTTCACCTAACATAGCTTATGTCCACAAAGAGCAATAATGGAGGATGAAGTTATGAACATTAATGATTAATGAGCATTCCTTTGGTTGTAGTGCACTGGCTTCTACTTTCATATGTCAGCATCCAATTCTTGCCTGAGTTTACTTACCAAAGTGAGAAGTTGAGCCTAACAATGTCTATGAAGTCCAAATTATGATATCCAATGTATACTGCTGAATATTAATTTTATGGTGATTAAACGTGTAATAATTCAAAGTGAATGAGGCTTTCAAGAGGATTTAAAACAGTGTGGTTGGGGTCCAGCACGATGGCTCAGTGGTCTAAAGCACCTGCAGGTGGCTGCAGGGACCACGGTTCGATCCCCAGCACCACATGCTGCGCCAGCCCTGCCCTCAGAGCAGGCTGAGCTAACCATAAAAATAAATAAACAAACAAACAAAAGTTCTGAAACAAGAATAAATAAATAAATAAATAAATAAAATTTAAAAAAATAAAAATAAAACTGTGGTGAATACACAATGGAGAATCAACATCTGAAATTTTCATTGAAACCTATCAACAGGGTTTATCTGGCTTCCCTAAGTATTGGTTTTTAGACTATTGTTGTGCAATCATATCAAGACTGATAAATTGGGGGCGATGTGCAATTGTACCTGTCAGTAACCCAGGTGACCATAGTCCAGCTCTTGAACCTTCTGTGTGGTGTTAGAGAGCCCTCTCTCTGCTGCCTGTGGGGATGACATCCTCCACTCAGCACATCTCTCAGGCCATCTTTGCTGACTTGCAGCTACCCTGGATCCTCATGTGTCTCTAAGGCTGCCTTTGCTGATTTGCGAGCACTGTGGGACCTCTCCCTGTGCTGTCCCTCCCTCCACCAACCGAATCTAAGATTGAAAGTTTCCTCCCTTCTAACATGGGTTGACCTGTGTAGAGGTGTGTAACCAGATTAATTTTTCATCATAAATACAGGCTATTTTTTGGTAATAAGAAAAAGTCATTGAGGGGTGGGGGAGATAGCTCAGTAGAATAAGCACAGAAGGAAAGAAAGAAAGAAAGAAAGAAAGAAAGAAAGAAAGAAAGAAAGAAAGAAAGAAAGAAAGAAAGGCAGTTCATTGAGAATGAATAAGATCTCTGCACTTCCTATTTCTATTGATTTACCTATTCTGTATATTCATATAAAAGAGATTACATAATTACATAATCATGCCATATGCAAGCTCCCATAATTGGCTTTCCCTTAGCTTAATATTTTCAAAGTTCATGCATATTATAGTAGGTATTGGTACTTTGTCAATTTTCTAGCCAAATAATTTTCCGATTTACGATACAGCAAATTCTATTTATGTTTCTCAATTAATGGACATTTGGATCATTTCCACATTTTGATCATAATGAGTAATGCAGCTACAAGACATGCAGAATGGCTTTGGGGAATAAATAAAAATATACACTCCATTTTAGAGGTAGATGGTTCCTTAGAGATCATCATCTCTTCCATTTTTCAGATATGTGAACTCCAACCCACGAAAACAAAAATATTTGTCTAGTCAAATGTGCCTTGCACCTTATGGAGCTGTTTAATGAAAAACAATTGTGGTAGGTAGTCAGTGATCATAACACATATTTGGGATTAACACCAGAGTACCCCCTTGTCTCCACCACAGCCATTAAACGCTTTGTAAGGAAAAGAATCTGTTGCTATCCAAAGGGGAAAACCAGCTAACCAACAGAGGGAAATTGAACTGCTAACCTTGTTCCCATTAGCACAGAGCTCTAATAGATGGGCCCTTACTGCACCAGACTCTAAAATTGATTCTGGACAGCCAAAAATGTTTCCATATGTTAAGCACACAGTAAGAGCTCAATAAATACTTATTGAATTGAAGATTATAGAGGTAATTAGAGGAGTCAGATCAGTACACTGTAACTTTATATTATAATTTCAAGAATAGTCACCTATCAGAAAGTTATAAGTAGGGCCAGCAAGACTGTTCAGCAGACTAAGCTCCTGCTTAGGCAAGTACAGGAACCAGGCTTCGATCCCCCATACCACATGCCAGGCCAACCACACTGCCGCCGCCGCCGCCCCCCCAACCCCGTGTACTGAGCCAACTACTGATTCTGGGGGTGACGGTGTATGCCTATAATACCAGTGCTGGGGAGGCTTGAAACAGGAGGATCACTACGAGTCCCAGATGCATAGTGAGACTCTATACCAATTACATCTTTTAAAATAATAATAAAACTATAAGTAACCTTACCTATAATTGGTAAGGTATATAGTGCACAGGGAGAACAACTTGGAAGACCAATTCTGTTCATATTGTATAATATTTGACAGTCTGAGAAAAGATATAATAGTTTTATTTCCAAGAAGCACTGTAAACATTAAGGCAATTTAAAGAAATGAAGTTTTTATTTCATATGCACATTAAAATATGAAGGTTTCTTCTTTTATATTTTCTTGCTGTGTTCTCTGTGATCATGGATAAAAATATGTTATAGCACCTAAAATAACTTCTTTATCAGGTGAAAATTTATTTAAAAGTATTGAATTCATCTTAAAATTTTTAACAATAAAGTACTTGATTCTCTGACTCCAAGTACAAATGCAAGTGTTTCCCATTTGGAAAAATATTTTGTTACAAATACTGAGAAATAATTGATAGATTAGAGGATCAAGGCACTTCTCTAATGAAAAATATGCTAAGAACAGTGTTACATTCAGTTTTCATTAAATGTTGTTAATTGATGTAACCTAAAATTATATCCCTAATGAATACAGTACTTCACAATTTCCAAATAATAATAAAGGTTTTCACATATTACAACCTGATAGGGATACATGGAAAGAAATTGTAGCAAGTGCATAATTCGCTGTTGTGACTAAACACACATGAATATGCAATAACAATTTTAAATGAGTCTGATTTGATCCCTGTCCTAGAAGAAATATATATTTATATATATATTCATATATATATATATATATTATGTATTATATACAAATTATATAATATATTATATATTTTATTATATATAACATATATATAATGAAAATGCAGAAAACTTGAACTTACTAGAAATAAAAGTGAAGAACTAAGCTACTGAGGTCCTATTAAATAAATAAAATTTAAAAGTGAGGGAAAAGCTTAAGGCATACAATAATAAATACATTAGGATTTCACCTTCAACATAATGATGAAAACAAATGAATCTAAGGCAAAAATAATACCTGAAACTAAAATTAGAAACCAGATTGGGGCCAGAGAAGACAACTGATGCACTGTGCTGTCAAGTGGACCCTTGACTGAGAAACTTGACTCGCTTCTGAGGGCTGGGTGTGCCTCAGTTGTCCTTTGAAGGTTCAGGCTCCTGTACACAGGCAGATCTCAGTGTTTGTGGAGAGGCACTGGCCCAAGATTTCTCAATAAATCCCATACAGGAAAGGATGCAGTGTCCCTCCCAGAACACTTTAAGAGTTATATCTGTATCTGGGACCATCCGGAAACAAGCAGCCAGCATTTGAGTCGCAGATCAAGACTTTGGTCATAAGCTAAAATTAAAATTCCAGTTATAAACCAGGTTGTTCGTTTGTCAGACCTGTCATAACTCGAGGGTCTACTTTTATCTGTAT